>WBNO01028517.1:0-21842 GCA_013400575.1 Peucedramus taeniatus | reverse complement strand
TATTAATATCAGATTGTTCTTGTAAGACTGATAACCAACACACAGGCCAAGGAATTTACCAATGGAGTTGGGTTAATAGAAGTTACAAGAACTTAAATTCTCTTCTTCTGGAGATGGTGCTATGGATCCTCTAAAAAATACTGATTTTATTTATACCCACGCCATTTTCTGGAATGAAAAAGCATTCAAAGCTTGAATTTTAGGTATCTAGAAAATATTTTTATGGAGAATACACACCAAATTTCTTTTTAAGATGCAAAGAGGGTGAAAAAAAGCCATACAGACTAAGCAACTCAAAAGCTAACCTACAATTAAATCATGCAAGAAGTACAATTCACTCTAAATTGAGAGGAAACATCAAATGTTGGAATCTTCAGCAAATCCAGTCAACCCAAAGGCTATACCAAAGGAAAACAACAAGGAAAAAAGTTTCCTCCAACACTACAGACCCTATTTCTGATCTTTACCAGGAGAATGAATAGCAATTACAGTTATTATGAAGAAGAAAGAAACCCACAGGAATGGAAGAGGTGGTGGAAAATGCTTCCAAACTTAGAAACAACAGCCTATTTTACAAAGGCATTCTATTCCTTCCTAAAACAGGAATAATTAACATAACCACTCATTTGCTTTCAGACTGGTCACTTCTATAAACTTATTATCAAAGTCAGTTCTTCAACACCCTCTTACCTGTTTGTTGGTGTGGTGAAGCTAAAAGACAGAAGCTGATTCCAGAAGGGGTCATTCTCAGAGATGGGCTCTGATCCTGACAGTTTCTGTAAGTACTCATTTTCTGGAAGCTCACTGATGCTGCTGCTATTTGCTCCCATCTTCTTTATTTGGCAAATATCTTTCTAAATTTTCATTTCTTTGAGGGAAAAAAAAAAAAAAAGAAGAAAGAAACATTTTAAGTCTTTTGCATAAATAAAGAATATACAGACTCTGAGTTAGCCACCAGTAAAGCTTTAGATCACCTCCTTGAAAAATTACTGAGATGTAGGATGCAGGCGCACAGGAATATATTAGAAAGATTTCCTTTCAACAAACTTTGGACAATAACATCTTTGATCAAGAAAGAATAAAGTTTTTGTGTTATTCCCTCAGTCATCATCTCACTTGTATTTTAACAAATTATAGTCAGCAAGAACACTGCTTCACAGTTTCATCAGTTACAAGGCTGCTAGCAGAGGGGAAAACTATACAGAATTCACAATTTTAATAGGGGTGTCAAGCTGACATTTCATATTCAGAAATATGATTTCAAACTGAACATGCACAGATAGAAAATTACTACTTCTGTAAAGATGCAGCTAATTCCTGCCACCAGTGATCTACACCTTTAAAGTTCCTGCCTTTCCAGAGTGAGCACAGCTCTTATGCTGTTATGAAGCAGGCAAAGGTACTACTGACCATACATCTGACCTCTATAAAATAACATGGCTCCTTCCAGGCAACTACTTCAATGGGAAAGAGCCATGAAATGAACACATCAGAAATACAACTGCTTTTTGATGGAACACTGCAGAAGCTGGCACTCCAAACCCTCTTACTATATGTGTTGTACTTGATCTGTGTGAAGAATGAGAAGCTTTAAAATCTTCATGCTGTTTCTCATCTTTATAAAGGATTTAATTAACTAAGAGAATCACCACAATGCTATCGACTACATGCCAGGTATGATCCCAAGCACCTCACATCCTTCCAGGGCATCAACTTCAATAAACTTCTGCCTTTTGGGACAAAATAACCATGACTGATTGGTATAAAAGTTTGTATGAAAAAAGGCGTCACTGTCAAGATAAAAGTTTGTGCAACATTTACTCCAACCCAAATACTCCTGAGCTGGCATAAGACATAAGAACAGGCACAGCTGTGTAGGAAGATGTAAGGTACAACCCAGCAGCAACTTTTCCCTTGGTTTCTACAAGGATACAGATGCGAAGTATCAGATACAAGATATCGGATACAAGAGTCACAACCATACTGATACTCTTAAACTCATCAACTCTGCAGAAGCAATTGTTTCCAGAAAAGACACTTCTAAGAACAATTAATATTAAAAAAGAACTGTGTAAATATGAAGAAAGCTTACTAGAAACAAACAGTAGATACAACAAAAAGCTGTAACATTAGCAGCCGTCGTGGAAGCTCTCTGAAGAACTCATATTTGAGATTTAGAGCAAGTGCAAAGTACCCAAATATGTCAGAAACAACAAAGGGCCAGCACAGTCATAGAGCAGAATATAAAATATATTAAGTAATAAAGAGATCTTTAAAATGTGAAATCCTAAAAAAAAAAATTTAAAAAATTTTAATAAAGGAAAATGGTGATTATTTTCTAAATTTTATTTGTAGGAGACTCTACAGGCAGGGACACCTTGATCAGGTTGCTCCAAGCCCCATCCAACCTGACGTGTTTGCAACATGTTCAACTACTGCAAAAGCCAACAACGATGCTGTTGGCCCTGGACCTATATTTTGACACAGGGCCTGCTCCTGTGCCTTAAATGACTTAAAGGGCCTACATTTAAACCTTTATTTCTTGGAGAAAAAACAAGTCTAGTGTCTGTCTGCTTCAAGTTCCCATTCTCTGCTCATGTTTTCCAGCTCACTTGCTCCAAGACAAACAAATAATGGTGAAGAGAACCAAGAGGCAGCTGGAGCCCTGCCTTCAAATCCCTCCACCTTCACCTGGAACTCTTGAGTTCTCCATGCCAGAGCATTGACAGTGCCCAAAACCCTTAGACTGTTTTCCTAAGATGAGTCACCATATTCTCTATTTACAAGCTATTCTTACAGCTTGCTGCAGCTCCCAAAGGCCCCCACATTTAAACCACTTTCCCAGAAATATGACAGCAACTGGAACAGGTTTCAAGCTAATTCTTGAAAAGGAGTCATGCTTGCTTTCCAGATTTCCTCAGCATGCCAGCAGGTTCAATACCATTCAGACAAAATCCAAAACGAAGAGGGCTTTAACAGCAAGTCTTAGCAAAATTTTATGGTCAGTTTTCAGAGTCAGTGTGAAATCACAGTGCTCAAGAACATGCCCAGTTCCACAGCCACAGAAACATGACAAGCTGTGGAGCCCCTTGTGAGCCCTCCAGCCCTAATGCCCAGCTGGCTCCCTCCAAACTGCAGAGAACATGCTTCATTCCACAGACCTTCCCCAAAGCAACAGAAAAAAAGCCACTGGCTGATTATTTTCTCCTCTAAATGAAATAAATATCAAGTCATCCAAATATCAAAATAATCCACCTGCTAGCTTGAGCTTTAAATACCTGATAGTAGTTTGTAGATAAGGGGATTTGGCGAGCTTTGACTTCGACTCATTCAAGAGCCAACAAATCTTGGAACAATCAAACAAACGTACAGATTTTTACTCTCTCTTATACCCTAGGTGGTTTCCTTCCTCTCCTATGTACATTACACTCACTACACCCCTCTGAAGTAAAAATCTCAGCAAGTTCTACTGACCCTTCCTGTAGATGACTACACTTACAGACACACAAAGCTAACTCCTTCCATCAGGAACTTGTGTTATCCCAAAGCTTGATGAAGTGCTCTGCAATGACTTCATGATGCAGCCTGAGCACCTTCAGTTCCTACAATCTGAGCCACAGGCTCTGCTTTACGTGAGCAAGACATTTCTGAGGAACTCCAGCCATCAAGTGACCCAGGAAACAAGCCTCTCCTTCAGAGTTCATGAATATCTTACAGGTAAAATGCCTAAAAATAATTTAAAATAGAAAAAAAAAATCAACATTTAATTTCCAGCCATTTTAACAACAGTAACAGATTAATCCCAATGCTTTAATTTAGCTGATTACATGCTAGTCATGATCTCAAACATATTTCCAATTCAGCTGCTACTAAATAATATTAAATTAAATGGCAGTCACCACCTTAAATCATTTTCAAACATGCTATCAAATATCACTCAAATAAAACATGTAACCACTTAAATGTCCACACTGCTTTTGATTAAGAGGCACTGCCTCTGTGCCTGCATGCTGGTTAAGACAGCAGAGGTTCAAGTCATTGGATAATATAAAAGGTTTGTCAGTACTTGGAACAGATTTACAACAGTAGTCCTCAAGCAATATTTAAAACATTTATTTATTTATCCACAATTTTTCCTACACTTCAATTTCATAACAGCCCCCACGGCACAGAAAGGCTGCTCCAGGGGATCCCAAAGAAACTGCAAAAAACAAGGTTAAACAGCTTCTGCTTTCTCACATGCTGAAGTGGGACAGACCCAACAAACACCAAATCCCAGGAAATTTCCTTTCACTCCAGGAAAGTCAGTCTTTACTCTAGCAGTAAACTACCAATGAAATCTGATTTCCTTTTCCTTGAAATACACTAAATAAATACATGCATGGTTCACTAAAATAAGATTTCACAAAAAGCCAATCTAGTTATTTGGCACCCCTCCCCCTGCCCAAAAAAAAAATAACAGACACAACTTATTAGCAACTCATTTGGTTTAACTCAGTATTATTACACCCCCAAAGAATCACAGCCAGGTCTGCAAGTGTCATTCTCTATTAAATCCAGCATCTGTTTAGCCCCAGAACTTGGCTCTATGATGCAGCAGTAGAAGCTTTAGAGCAACACCAGGGAGTTTGTTTTGCACATCAGGACTCATTCCAATCTCAAATTGCTAGGGGTAGGTATAAATCCCAAGTTTTCTGTTTCTTCTAGAAGATTTTAGTATTAATTATTAACAAGGCTTACAAGAATATAATTTTTGCTCTGAAAGAAAGTTAAAAGCAATTCAGCAATACACAGATGCTGTGTATGAGCTCCTAAGTGTAAATCAAGGTACAGATGTGTACTGTTGAACTTGGGAAAAAATTTGTCATCTTCTATATCTCTTCTATTTAAATAAGTTTAGACAAGTAATTAGAGTTCCTTTCAGGATTATAGCTCCTACTGGTCTCACAAATTAACTGCTAATGGTGGAATTTTATCTGTCCAGTACAACCAGCTGCCCTCTTCCAAAACTATGCTTGCCATGATCATCTGGCTTAGTCTGCAGACACCTTGAACAATATAGATTACATATAGCTCTGGGATTTTTTTTAATTACTGCTTTAAAGTATAAGAATTTGAGATGGACATGCACATGATTTTACAACGTTATCTGAGATCTGGTCACTAATTTGAGTTTTTAACACAACTGCATGAAAATACTGAAAACATTTTAAAACCTAAAAATTTAATTTCCATACATAGCAGGACTCTGGTTACCTTTATAGCTTGCCACTTTACAAACTAAAGCAAATGGACATCGTTTTCTTTCCAAGCAAAAGAGCCAGAATCACTGTAAAGATGAGACATGAGATGTAATGCTGCTCATTCAGTATTACCAAAGCACTGCACTGAGGTTTTTGGCTGATTCCTGTATGTATCCAAGAGCTGCACGTTTCAAACCATCTTCATCCATGAGACATTTAAGCATCCTGCAAAATCTTAATATAAATCTTGCCACAGAGTTATGAGACTGCTGCAATATATTTACACATAATTCTCCATACAACAGAAAACAGAGAAGTTAGATTAACAGTATGTGTAGTTCAGCTCCAATATTTGGATTTTATTGTCCACACAATATATTTGAATTCTGACTACTCACTCGTGTTACAGTAATATTTCATAGATTCATAGAATGGTTTGTTTTGGAAGGGACCTTTAAAGGCCATCCCATTCCACCCCTTCCATGGCAGTGACACCTTCCTATCCCAGGTTGCTCCAAGCCTCATCCAACCTGGCCTGCAACACTTCCACAGACGGGGGAGCCACAATTTCTCTGAGCAACTTTGCAGCTTTCCAGGCATGTTAAATGTTTATTTACCTGCACTGCTTGGGAAACTGTTTTGGGGAAGTTTTGGTGCAGCTAAGAAGGCTGGAAAAAAAAAATCCAAGAAATGAGAGTCTATCTTTCTACAAAGACAATAAGCAGCTATGCAAATACTTCATTCATACTCGGGGATCATTCACTAATTTTCACACAAAGAGGTCCAAACCTGTAAGAATTTTGGTTTTACCAATTAAATTGGGACAATTTTGCTAAGCAAAACTAATGATGCAGAAATACCTGGCAATAACAATTCATACCAGTAAAAGGGATCTTCAGGAAAAGAAATCTTTATAATCCTCAGACTCTAGGAATTTTTGCCATTTTAAATCAGAAAAGAGCCTTTGAAATAGCCTTTGTTTTTAAAGCATGTTAATGTGTCAGAATGTTCCAGCTATAACTTAAGCTTAGCAATCTTCAAACAGTATTAGACCACTATTAAAAATTCACCTTCTCTGACACCAGTTAGCCACAACCAAGCAGCCTGGGAGATTTCAGAATGGAATAAACACATCTTTCATGACCAATTAGAAAAGCTTCCTACAGTTTTTAAGTGCAGGAAAGACTGTTTCTGCTCACTCTATACTGATTTGTAATTTTCCTCCCCTTTTCTACTGCCTTCTTGGCAACCACTCCTTTCACTCTTCTCTTCAGTTCCCTTCACCCATCCCTTTACTTTTGCATGCTGAAACTGTTCAGGTACATACCAAATCCCCTTCCCCCAGAAAAAAACCACCAAAACCACAAAAAATACAGTTTTATGAGAAGTAGCAGATAGGCAAGCTGCTTTTGTGACAAACACAAAATAAGTGCTCTTTTAGAGAACCTGGTTGACCATGACAGGGTCTATCTTTGCAGCCTGGGGGCCAATACTATCTCTCATAGCTTTCCAGACAATCCCCGTTTCTCCTCTACCCACTATTTTTCAGATACTGCCAAGTTTGATGGCTACTGTCAGGGATCATGATACAACCCTCCAGCACACTAACTATTCACCAGGTACCAAAACATCTTCCTGTAAAGCTCAGCACATCAGCACAGAAGCACTTTTGGATGTCAGTCAGAAATGCAACAAAATTATGAAGTGGTCCCCACAATGCCTAACAAGAACAATAAAAAAACCCAAACATCTTATGGTCTTTAGGCAGCTCTCAACATAAATTATCTGACTTGCTCACTGTTTACTCAGCTGGATGAACAAACACAGCATCTCCTTCGGTTCTCCTGCTCTGTTCCAATGCCTTCCCCTCCCACAGTAAGAACCTGAATCGAGCAGCAGTGCAGTGACATCAGAATGGTCCTTCTGGGTTCCACTGAAGCCTGAAGAGTCTTGCATGTAGCAGAAGTGATTAATCTCAATAGATTTACTGCAGGCAAAGAAGGCCCCTCACAGGGAAGGCAAGCAGCTGAAAACATGAGTGACGATGCTGTGTTTTCTGCTCCAGTTTCTTTTCCACAACATTTTCATGGGAGTCAGTCATCAATAAAAGCCTGATTCTGAAGAGCACAATCTGCTTCCTTCATGTCCCACCTACGGGACAGTTGTTCTGCTCACAACTGAAGAAGGGATTTTTCAAAACCTTCATGGTGAGGCAGAGTACTTCAAGCAGAAGAATTCAGATGTGAGTGAGCCCGGATGTTGTGGTGCTTCCCCAAGCTGCTCAACAAGGGATGCTATTGTCTTTGACAGCTCACCCTACACAGTTTGTCACATTTTAATAAAGTGTTCTGAAAGGAGATGACAGAAAAATGAAAACCTAAATTCTATAAATGAGACTGAGATGTACTGACTGTGTTTCTCAGTGCCATCTCAGAAAACTAACACCTTTTCATATACTCTATAATCTCTAACCTCCAGGTTGCTGCTGATCCACTCTGCTAATTTCCGATCACCAAATCTAATAATTTTGTTAAGCAGATGCCCACTTATTAATCTCAAAATACCTTACTTCAAGTGAACTACTAGTCACCTTCACAGGTTGCCTTCAAAGCCATGTCCTGAACTGGAACTACTGACTCACAGGAGGACAAAAACAACCTTGCTCAAGTTGCTTTTCTCTGAAGTTACAAGAGATCAAAAATAATTTACGCAAAAATGCTATTCCAGCCTTTCACCTCACAACAGAAACTTCTGATACAGAGTGCTCTAAAAAACATTAAAAAGTTACATGATAGCCTTGAACACCAATAAGAAAATACAGGCTTGTGGCAAACTAAATCCCAGAATTATCGTATTTCCACCCAACATGTATTGGCCTTTCCATTATCACATACCCATCAGAGACACAACTAATCTCTATGAAGCATTTTGTCCTCTATCCCCTCAGTCACCAAGCTCTGTCAGGGCAGGGCAGCAGGTACATGTCACACCTCCTGAGGAAGCTTTTGCTGAATCCTGCATATGAAACGCCTTTCTGCTAAGAAGTTCAGAGAGCTCCTATTTAACTTTTACAGGTAAATAAGCATTTAGAGCATTTAAGGACTTCTTTGTCCAATTTACAAACAAAGCAATTTATGCAACAAAACATATCTCTAGTGCATTAATACAAAATTCCACAAGATCAATCAGGGAGTCCTCAATTTTGTTCATTTTTAGTGCAGGCAGTTACACTCCCATACTAAAACATGATACTTGTGACCAAATCTCCCTAAAGGCTCAAAAGGCTCTCTAGATATATAATTTATCAAGAGTTAACAAAATTTAAAGCTACAAAAACTGCAAAGATCATTTTCCTGTTGAAATTCCTACGTAATAAGTTATGAAATAAACACTGCACCAAGCCTACCAATCTGAGAGCAGAATGAGAGCACCAGTTTTACAGAAACATCCTGCCACAGAGGGGAGGAGAGGTTGTATGGAGGCAATTATGAAAAGAATAATAATGAAAAAAGGTACCTCTATCCTTACTCTTACATCCCCACACCCCCAGAAAAGGTCAGCACTCAAATACAGCTAGTGTTTTTTGGAGTACATGCAGAAATAAATTCTTTAATCCAATCAGTAAACACTGTGAGAAGGGAAGAAGTCTGGGTCAAGCACACCTTGTAATTTCTGTGTAAAACACCTGTTACAAAACTATTACAGGTAAGTAACAGATTTTTCAAAAGTTTCAAGAAGTGAAAATTCAAATACTATCTCCACTCTCTGCACTGGGCAGGTATTTCTGTCAAAGTTTTGTTTGCTCTCACCAGTGAGATTCCTGCTGCCAGCCAGGACAGGTGTGCTGGAACTATAAAATGAGAACAACAAACTGAACTTTAAACAAGAATATCAAAGGGATATGGAGCTTAAAGACAAATCAAGAACATGCACAACCCATACTGAGACTTGCCTTTACAGATTAAGAACAGACAGCACATCAGAACCAATATTGTGGTTTGACATTATCTTCTTCCAGTGGCCAAAAAGATACTTTTATCACCACAAATACAGGAATGGTTTTCAAAAACAGTTTTACACCAAATCCCTGATAATCTATGATGGATTACAGTGTTGGAAATTTTGTTCAATATGAGAATGCTTTGATGACTTTGTCCCTTACCTCTATTTTTTTTAAAAACCCCTCAGTATACCTACCTAAAAAATCAATTTATAGTAATTCATTGTTTCTATTATAATTGAAATGGACAGCTGGGTTGGATATGACACAAGTCAGACTAAACATAGCCTGATTTAATAAATCAAGCAGCTTCTAGATGGAAGGGATGTTAAGATTACTGTTACACACAAGTATTTCCTCCATATTTCACTATCAGATGTAAGTAACACCTGCCTAAAGGCCAAAGTAATGTTTCAAAAAGGTAATTCAAACACCATTTAAGCTTCAAACAGATGCTCAGATGTTCAGTAAGAGGCCTGCATTTGTTTCAATATTGGTATATTTTGCTACATGTAAAAGCTTATACAACTATTTTGGTATCTGTGTTCTTCCACAGTTTGGGCATTAACCCTATTTTTGCAACAGGATTATTTGTCCCTGCTTTTGAAGCTGAAGATCTAACTACAACATAAAAAAGCATGTTATGCAGAAAGACAAATCTGCTCTGTATGTGTAATGATTTTATATTATATTACACATCATGATTTATATCACCCATCTTCAGGATCTACTGCA
The DNA here is from genome assembly GCA_013400575.1 of Peucedramus taeniatus. Taxonomy (NCBI): domain Eukaryota; kingdom Metazoa; phylum Chordata; class Aves; order Passeriformes; family Fringillidae; genus Peucedramus; species Peucedramus taeniatus. The sequence continues at coordinate 11,864 of WBNO01028517.1, read as the reverse complement.
AATTAAATTATACTTTCCAGGGTGTGGGATTACTTCAAGGTGCAACAGACTTTCCACTCCAGAGAATATACTTTGAAAAATACTGCTAAAATCATTAATCATCCACTGTGCCATCAGTTCATCAGCCACCAAACAGGATTTCTTGCTTTTAGTGACTTTTGTCAGTCATCAGCATGTTAAAAACATCTTAACATCTTAAAAACACAGCATGTCAGAAAATGCCAGAGGGCAGGCACAGATGGGATCTTGGGCAGCAACTGCTGGCTGGGAGGGTGGGCAGACCCTGGCACAGGGTGCCCAGAGCAGCTGGGGCTGCCCCTGGATCCCTGGCAGTGCCCAAGGCCAGGCTGGACAGAGCTTGGAGCAGCCTGGGACAGTGCAAGGTGTCCCTGCCCATGGCAGGGGGTGGGACTGGATGATCCTTAACATCCTTTCCCACCCAAACCAGCCTGGGATTCTGTGATCTCCAAACCTTCCTCTTAATCTGATACAATCACTGGAAGGAAGCACCAGATCTATCTGAGCTTAGCAGAAATTTGCTGTAAATACTTTTTTTTACTGATTTAGCAGGAAATATGAGGGATTCAAAGCTCTGTTAGTAAAACACCAGCACGGGGCTGTAAAAGGAGCTGAGGGATGCTCCAGCCAGGTGACAGCACTGAGCTGGGTCCATCATCCCCCGGGCTGTCCACGGGCCTCTGCTGATGCAGCAGCAGTGGAAAGAGAAAACAGCCCATGGAAATGACAGCAGGAGGCCCTCCCAAGCTCCTGGCAATCTAAGGAGAAATGGCAATTTTCCAGTCGACCCAGCTGGAGCACCTCGAACGTTTTTCAGTTGGGAATTGCCACAACGTGGGATTACACAACCCTGCATTGGGACACTGCTGGACCCAACCACCCGGGAGCCTCTTTCCACTCCCCTGCACTCCAAAAGTGATCCGTGATGGAAATACCAACAGCTTACTTACTTCTGCAAATACCTACAACGATTAGGACTGCAGCCCAGCACGTTATCCCTCGGCACAGGAGAGGGGAAAAAATCAGATTATGGCCCCACAAACTCCCTACGCCCAGAAGAGGAGATTAAAAGAATAAATAAATAAACAAACACTGCTTGGCATGAAGGCATATGAGGTAATGCAAAGCCTGGCAACTAAGCTGAGATACCAATTCAATTTTAAACTAAAATATGTCTCACTTTTTGATAAAAATTATCGTTCATAAGTATGAAAACAGTGTGGTATGAGTGAGGAGGCAGAGTGAGCCCCAGAAGCTCTGAGATGCTGCAGAGGAATAGAAAAGCCTCTGCTTCTCAAAGACAGGATGGAAAATAAATCAATTTATCATCTAGCCATGAACAATAACTATCATAAAGAGCACATAAAAGAAATACGGGTACAAATCTCAGGTTTTCCAGTTCTGGGCGCATTTAAAGAGACACAGGGACATCCCAGGGACCGTGAGGGATCACAGGATCCCTCTAAGGGAGCACTCAAGGTCTGGGTAAAGGGACACAGGCACATTCTGGGAACCCCGGCAGGGATCCCTGGATCCCTAAGGGACACAAGGACATCCAGGGGACCCAGCGCGGGATCGATTCCTGGATCCCGAAGGGTCACAGGTACAAACCGGGAACCCTGTGAGGGATCCCGGGAGATGCCCCAGCCCGGGTGGGGACACAGCGGGTGCCGGTGCCCCAGCAACTCTCCGCAGCGTCGGTGTCGAATTACGCAAGGCATCCCTCGATCTATCGCGACATAGGCCCGCGCCACGAGGGGACGGTGACGTCGGGGCAACCGGGGGTTCTCGGGGGCCCCTTTCGGAGCCGGCGGCCGCCGGGTCCACCCGTCGCCCGTGCTCCTCGAAGGCACCGCCGAGGCCGAGCTTACCGTCCGTGCCCTGGGCCCGAGGTCGGTGGCGGGGTCGGTGGCGGGTGCCTTGGCCCGTGCCGCTCCCGGGTCCCCTCACGGCCCCTCACGGTCCCCGCCCGNTGCCCCTGTGCCCAGGTGAGAGCCCACCTGCAGAGCTGCCCCAGCCCTGGCTCCAACAGCACAAGGACGTGGACCTGCTGCAGCCAGGGCAGAGGAGGCCACGGAGCTGCTGGCAGGGCTGGAGCCCCTCTGCTCTGGAGCCAGCCTGGCACAGCTGGGGCTGTTCAGCTGCACAAGAGAAGGCTCCAGGGAGAGCTGCGAGCCCCTGGCAGGGCCTGAAGGGGCTCCAGGAGAGCTGCAGAGGGACTGGGGACAAGGCCTGCAGGGACAGCACACAGGCAATGGCTCCCAGGGCCAGAGGGCAGGCACAGATGGGATCTTGGGCAGCAATTGCTGGCTGGGAGGGTGGGCAGGCCCTGGCACAGGGTGCCCAGAGCAGCTGGGGCTGCCCCTGCATCCCTGGCAGTGCCCAAGGCCAGGCTGGACAGGGCTTGGAGCAGCCTGGGACAGTGCAAGGTGTCCCTGCCCATGGCAGGGGATGGGACTGGATGAGGTTTAATGTCCCTTCCAACCCAAACCATTTTGGGATTCATTCTGGTTCTATACTCTGCATCCCACATTTTCAACGGGACATGGGATAAACCCAGCAAATGGGACCAACAGTGAAGATCTGAGGGCAGGAGGACTTACCAGGCCCCATCCTGCCCTCGTGCTGCTTTAAACCATTGCTTCTCCAAGGGTAACCTCCAAAGTGGGGTTTGTGCCATCAGCAGCAGGTTCCAAGGCACTCCTTGTCTCATTGAAAGGGAAACCCTCCCCAGCGTAGTCCTGAGTTTATTCCCACATTCCACGTGGTGCTGTGTGACAGCAAATCCCCAGCAGGGCCGTTCCCCATCCGTGTCCCTGGGCTGTGCATGCCACCAGCAGCTCTGCAAACAGCACCAGTGGGGTGTAACCCTGGGCAAACACTGCCACGTTACAGCAGCAGCCCTGCTCTGGGGCTTGTGCTCACACAGTGCTCAGTGGGAATGGCTGCACCCACAGAGGTGCTGCGTGGTCAGCAGCACGGCTGTGAAACACCCTCTGACAAAAAATAAAGGTTTTATGGAGCAATCCCCAAAAAATAATGCCAAACCAAGCATTGCTACACCTGTGGGTGTATAAATGCATCTATTCACAACATGTCAATTTATGTTTCACTAGGCTTGGAGCAACCTGGGGTAGTGGAAGGTGTCCCTGCCCATGGCAGGGTGTGGAACTGGAGGAGATTTAAGGCTACATCCAACCCAAACCATCCTGGGATTCTAAAACAGCCATAAAAGAAAGATTCAGCACTGCTGTCTAAAAGCATTCTTAATGCAAAAGAATCACCATGGCAAACATGGCCTTCTAGACCTTTCCAATTCAATTACTGCAGCCAAGTTCACTGAAAACAGGAATAATGGCAGTCTGTTACAGCCAAAATATGGTTTGGTTCAGCAAGCATTGCTGTAACAATCAGAAAACTGCAGAAAGATAATCCCTTCATTCACATCTTAGGCAGTTTAATGAAACAGGGTTATTTCTCACTGAAGGAGATTTTAGTTAACCTAAGTGTAAATTAAATTTCTCTTCATTTCCTTCACCTGCAACCTCTGAAGCCACTGTCAGCAATAATGTTCTTCATTGTACAGAAATCATGAAGGAATGACTCTGAGGACTGAGCCTCAGCAGCTCTCAGAATTCAGCTGGGACATGATTGCTACATCTGGGTAATAACAGCATAATGTGTTACTGGCATTAGATCAGAATTTATTTTCAGTTTAGACATTCTCTTAGCAGCTGATCATGTGCAGTTTAACATGCCAGAATTTCCTTTCCTTTCAGGATCAGGCCATCAAAATAATCAGCAGCATAAAATTAATTCATCTTATTTAAGAATTTTTGGCATGTATTGCATTTTTAAAAATGTGTTTTTCAATTAACTTATTGGCATCCAGAAACTTGTGCAAACCAACACACATCCCAATTAAGACCTTCCCATTAAGAAAAAATACTTGAAATTAGTTGATTTGAATGATGGTTTTTTTTCAAATATTGATTTCTTGAACTTTCCTCAATAGTATTTAAATAAAGCCAGACAGGTTTAATGCTGAAGAACTTAGGACTAGATTTGCAGTACTTTGGTCCCCTGAAGATGCCAACTCTGGAATTTTCTAAGAGTCTTCAGTGTAAATAAAGCTGCTATTTGGTCTAGGAAATTCTGGTAAATGTCAAGGTGTCACCATCAGGTGCCCAAACATTTTGTAAATCTTGTTTTTAGCGAGTAACAAGCACATGGGAATTTTCTCAGTTAAATTCAACTCACTTGATCAATATTATTCTGTCACATGAGGATTTCCTTAATTTCTGCCTGCTGTTTTTTCTTAAAGAAGGCTTTGTGCACCCCTTTGCATCCCAGCAGATGATCTCATGCACTCCAGCCCAGACTTGGGCCTTTGCTTTCACTCGATTTTTATTTAACTATTCACAACACAACAGGATTATTGACCTATTCTTGAAAAAGAATAGGGGAAGAAGAGTTATAACACAAATCTTCTGACAGGACTTCACTGGAAGTGCCTCATACAGAAAGTTTTGTGATGTAGATTGCTCTCTTTAGGGTTTAACTGCAGCTAATAAAAGCAGTGGAACACCATTCCAGAGACCATAAACATATAATCTTACTTGCATTATCTGCCTTTTTTCATTTTGCAGTTTTTTCAGAAGGCCTGGTGTGTAAATATGGTGCTGGCACACAGCTGGAAGCCTGGTGAAGCCTGCAGTCTCATTTACTAATACTCTTTATTTTCTGTGTTATTGTTCAATCCATTTTGTTCTGTAATAATATCCTAAATAACTAAAAAAAATTATGCAGACTTCATAAATTGACTAAATACATTTACATTGTAAATAATGTAAATAAATTGTGCATAAATAATGTAAATAAACATAAATTAAAGGAGCCCCAGTAAAGTTGTTGCCTACTTTTTGTTGTGTTCCCAGCTGTTTAGAGGTGGATATACTCTCAAACTATGGTCTGTTTATGAAGTTCCCAGCATATTAAAACAACATGGAAGGGAAAATCTCTTCAGCAATGCTCAGGATGTCAGAACACATATTCTTGTTTAGCTGAAGAGCTGCAGCTTGGACTGGGCATGACTGAGGCACCTCCAGTCCTGTGTCCAGTGCTGGGCCCTTCATGACAAGAAGGACAGGGAGGGGCTGGAGGTGTCCAGGGCAGGGAACGGAGCTGGGGAAGGGGCTGGAGCCCCAGGAGAGGCTGAGGGAGCTGGGAAGGGGCTCAGCCTGGAGAAAAGGAGGCTCAGGGGGGACCTTGTGGCTCTGCACAACTCCTGACAGGAGGGGACAGCCGGGGGGGTCGGGCTCTGCTCCAGGGAACAGGGACAGGAGGAGAGGGAACGGCCTCAGGCTGGGCATGGGGAGGGGCAGGATGGACACCAGCAGGAATTTCCCCATGGAAAGGGTGGTCAGGGATTGGCAGGGGCTGCCCAGGGAGGTGTTGGGAGTTCCCATCCCTGGAGGTGTCCAAGGAATGACTGGATGTGGCACTCAGTGCTCTGGGCTGAGCACAAGGTGGGCATTGGGCACAGCTTGGACTCAGTGGTCTTTTCCAACCTAAATGATCCTGGGATTCAGTGATCTAGGAGGAAGCTGTGATACACTGATCCCATGGGGGGGAATGTTCCAAAGATGAGGTAGGAGCTGATTAAACAGCAATTCCAAACTCAGGTCCGAGCAGAGCCGCTGGTTAAGGAAGAGCAAGCAGCATTAATCAAGGTCTGACACGGGGGTGTCTGTGCCTGAGCTCACTGCAAAGCCATGGCTGTGGCTGCAGGGGCACATCTGTGAATCCTTCAGATCAACCTACACCAGGTCTGACCAAACCAGGCACTGGCAGGAAATGAGGCACCTCACCAGGGGCACCAGGCAAAATTAGATACCAGAGTAACTAATTAACTGCTGAGAGAAATCACTGTCACAAGACTGGACCACAGTGACAGTGCCTGTATAAAAAGGTGCATTTTTAGGCCTGCCTGAGGGATTTTAGGGAAATTAAATCATAAAGAACAATCCAAAACTGCTGGAATGGTTTTGTTTTGAATCTTTAAAGAGCTCTCTGGTTTGGCAGAGAGGAAAAAGCAGGAATTACCACTTTTATTACTTACTAAGCACAGGGACACTTAAAACCCTTCACAGTTGGGATGCAAGTCAGTAGCAGAATCCATCTTCCCAGGAAGAGGCAAAGTTTGCCCAGCTCCCTTTATCATGAACTCAGTTATTTTAGGACCTCCTTCTGCCTGGGGAGAAAGGTTTTCTGAAAGAGCCTGTCTCCAGGTTTTCAAAGATTTTGTCACCACTTGAAGTGTTTATAGCTCTGAACACTAAGAATTCTATGATTCTGTGTAATAATTGCATGAAGCGACTTATTTTTAAGTAAAATCCTGGTTTATTATAATGAAAATTCCACAAGCATGTTAAAGAGGTTTTAATTGGATGTTGGTTTGTTTTTTTTTAAAGCCAGAACTGTGCCATTATAAATCACTACAACAGAACATAAAGCAACATTCTCTTGCGTCATGCCTCAGGAAAAAAAAAAAAAGGCATAATATTTCAAGGAAAATAATTAAGGGAATGTAGGGAAGTATCACATCAAGACTTTCTGCTTTTAGTAAGCTCAGTAAATTCTGTATGTAGCATAACTCCTTTAGCTCATCCATAGATTTGACATGAAAAATCTAAATTCTCCATAGATAAATATGAGCTTTTGTTGTCACAATGCAGTCCACAGTTCTTCACCAAGAACAGATAAAGCCTTTAAGGTGAAAGCCTCAAGTACTGCACTAGCACTTAGTGACATCAGGTTGCTAAGATATATTTACCTTCCACAGACAGATTTATTCTTAATTTATTTAACCTAAACTCTAATCACACCAAACAGATGGCAGATGAAAAGTAGTTCCAGCGAGAAAAATACAAGAACTTCAGCTCTCAAATAGTTTAAATAAACAAATGCACCAGCTGCCATTTTAGTGGCAAAAGAGACTCTCTCCTGCAAGCAATTACGGTTTTTATTCAGCTAAAATGTGCAAAGAAAAAAAGTCTCAAATTGAGAGGAATATCAGCAGTTCATACTGGACATGAGGGAATAAAATCCTTAGGAATTAACTCCTTTAGTCTGTTTTCTTGTCATATACTGCAGTGGATCTCTTTGCAGCACTTCCATTTGCAATGCCATTGCTTTCAGACTGCAAATAAAAAACAGTATAATTAATGAGATGTCAGACCAGAACTTCACATCTAAAACAGGAACAGCTGGTGACAAAAATGGCTTTTAGAAGCAAGGCCAGTAAAGATCTCTGAAAAAATATGGAGCAAGAACCAAAAGTGGTAGTGTCTGAGTAGATTTACAAATAATTATTGCTTCAGGGATAAGGGAGGAATGAGGGCAGTGACAACATTTACAAGTCTTTGCATTGTGATAGAAGATAAATAATAAAAGCATAATTTATATGCATTAAGCATCCTCCCTCATTACAAGTGGCAGAGCTGGCTGAAGAGAGGGGCTGTTTTTAATTTCTGCCTCATACATCTGTTGTGATTTGCCAAATATTTGACTTTTTTCTTCTCTGAAAGAACAGCCAGTTGTTAATAAAAAGTAATAATTAAGCCGTTTCAGGATATGGGCACAATTCCTATTCCTCCAAGACCAGAAGAAGCAACTATTATACTAACAATGTCTTGAAGCAACTATTTCTAACTGGCACAACAGTGGCAATTGCTGTTTCTGAGAAAACAGCCACCAAAACATCTTCAAACACACCCAACTGTGAGCTACCACTGGGTGGCTCATCCCGGAGCTTCCCTGCTTAGCTGGGTGAACTCCTCTTACTTTATGGCATCCAGATCCATCCTCCTGGCCTCCTTTGGCAGCTGCAGGTCCCCGAGGGTCCCCAGAGCTGCCTCCTGGCCCCTGCTTGGTGTCTGGTGGCTCCTGCACAGCCCTCTTGGGCCAGACACGCTTGATGAAGGGGGCGATCATGGGGTAGATGTAGGGCTCCACAAACTTCTTGTAGACCCAGAGCAGAACGGGGATCACGATGCAGGGAATGCACACCATGGCTCCCTCCTGTGCTGGGACAGAGACAGTGAGGGGGGGAAAAAAAGCTTAGGGTGGCAGCGTTTGGATGGCACCAGCTGAGGGAACAGTATTTACATAGTAACTAAAAACTGTATTTCATATTCAAATGTAGGTTATTCTTTAATTATAAAGTAGCTGCTAAGGTTTCAAAAATGCCGTGTGTTTCAATGTTATAAAGCCTCCAACAGAGGGAACATTCTTGCCATTTTAACAAGAAACCCAAACCAATTTGCTATTCATTCATGAGCCCTACAGATGCAACTAAGGAAAACAAATTCAGGAATTAAGAGTTTTTGCTTAAACCGCAGAAAAACAGTTTAAGGAGCAAGCTGCCAGTTCCCACTATATTAAGAGTCCAAAGGGTTTGTTTTGCTCAATCCATTTTTATTTAAGGAGAAACTAGACAGCAGAAAGCCAATCCATCCAATGAGCTGCTACCACTGAAGGGCAGGATAGTGGGAAAGGGGAACAAAATTCCAATCAGGATTCGAGAGAATTAGCATATGGGTTACATTCTTCCTCCTGCCCTTACTTGATCCCACACCAACCCCATACAATTATCTGTTAGAAAATTAACCATGCCCTCTCCCTGAAACCCCACAAGCCCTCAAAATTTTCACCTTGGAGTCTATGCTAAAAAAAAACAAAGCCAAAAAGCAAAGCAAGGAGGCAGAGAGGTCCAGCTGGGAGAGGAAGCAGTTAATTAGGGCTGGACCTGTCCCTGCCAGTGCTGACCAGCAATCTATTAGACACACTCTGCTGCCACACAACTTTGCCCTTCACAGTCCCCCTCTCTAGGCTGCTGACATCTCAATTCTCACACCAAGAAGCAAAACAGAAGCTTTCCAAGATGGAGAATGAAGAGGCAGATGTGCACACCTCACTAGGGACCAGTTTTGCTTTTTATTTTATGCTATCCTGAAGATTTTAAGCCCTGTGGAAAAACAGAGTATCAATTTCTAGTTGACTGCTTCTAGGTTCTGTTCTGGCTGCTTCAAATGCAGTTTAAATCTACTCACTGAAATCTCAGAGGAATCTTATATTGAGAAAACACAAATGAGTTAATCCTTTAAACTTACTAAAAAAAAATTTTCAGATAGTGTCTCCACCAGAACTTCCTAAATATTAAATTTCCAGCAAAATGTGGATTCATACAGCAACTGAAGAAAGTGGCTGGAGGGAACATGTCAGGCTGTGGAATCATTACAGAATTATTTGGGTCACAAGAGAGCTTCAAAATTATTTCCTTCCAGCCCCTGTGCCATGGGCAGGGACACCTTCCACTGTCCCAGGCTGCTCCAAGCTCTGTCCAGCCTGGCCTTGGGCACTGCCAGGGATCCAGGGGCAGCCCCAGCTGCTCTGGGCACCCTGTGCCAGGGCCTGCCCACCCTCACTGCCAGCAATTGCTGCCCAAGATCCCATCTGTGCCTGCCCTCTGGCCCTGGGAGCCATTCCCTGTGTCCTGTCCCTCCACGCTCCCTCCCAGGGACACATCTCGTGTCGTGTCAAGATTCCTGCCCCAAAAACCATCCCTACCTCCGGCTGATGCTCCGGCGATCCCCGGGATCAGCGTGTAACACCGTCCTGACGAATCCCTCCGGTGACCTGGTGATGCTCCGCCGGCTGGTTAGGAAGGAAGAGAAACAAAGGAAGGAGAAAAGCGGAGTGAGGAGTGCCCGGGCAGGTTATTCCCGTGGCCGGCACGGAACGCGCTGTGCGACGGGCAAACCTCGGCACGGCACGGCACGGCTTTGTTCCCAGCGCCCGGAAACGCAAACCCGCCGGGTTTTCCCTGTTTTCCATAAAGGACGAGCGAGCCGAGGAGGCTGGCTAATGTCAGGCGTTGCCGTTCCGCTCTCCGGGGCCGGTTGGGGCCGGTGCAGCCCGTGAGCTCCCGGCTAGCGGCACGGCCGGGCACGCGTGGGCCGGACGGAGCGGGTCGGGGGGCAGGGTGAGGGGGGAGGTGGGGAAGGGATCATTCCCTGCTCCCGGTGCTCCCGGTGCTCCGCACTCACCTGCGCCCGTACCGGAACGGCCTCGCGCTTCCGGGGCGGTGCTTCCGGCCAATGGCAGGCGGGAGCGCGCATCACGTGACTGGCCAGGCCCCGCCCCACCCGCGCGGACGCGATTCCCGATTTTCCTGGATTTGGGAGGAGGGAACTGTGGGATGGTCCGGCAGCCCGCGGGAACACGCGGCCCGGTTTGAGGGTCCGATCTTGGGCAGCAATTGCTGGCTGGGAGGGTGGGCAGGCCCTGGCACAGGGTGCCCAGAGCAGCTGGGGCTGCCCCTGGATCCCTGGCAGTGCCCAAGGCCAGGCTGGACAGGGCTTGGAGCAGCCTGGGACAGTGGAAGGTGTCCCTGCCCATGGCAGGGGATGGCACTGGATGAGCTTTAAGGTCCCTTCCCAGCCAAACCATTCTATGGTTCCACAGTATTCACTGCCCCTGTCCCACAGTAACACCCAGCACCGGGTCAGAACTTGTAGTAAAGCAACACGATCAATCCAATCTTTAAAATTTTATTTATGTACATCTGTCCATGCAGATTTATTCCCGAGCCATTAGCTTTTGCTTCTTCAGCTTCTTCTGGGAGATCTGGGAAGCAAACACACAAAAAAGAAAACATTGAATTGAGACTTCCCAAAACATTTAAAAAGTTATCTTTAAGAAGCTGCAAACTGTTAGGAATTCCTCACAAATGATACACTCATCACACCTGCACATCAACAGGATCCCTACAAGCACTGCATTGCCTGCAGACTTTTAATTCAACTTATTGCACACACCCAGGGTTCACACACTCAGTCTGGGAATGCTGTAGCTGCTTTGAGGGAGGAAAGAACCAACCCTCAGTGCAATTAAAAAATGGTTCTCATGGTTCCCAAGTGCTTAATACTTGTGTTAAAATTAAAAAATCGGGTTGCTCAGAAAGAATTTAATTTTTTTCATGGGCATTCCAAAGGTGTCCTAAGATAGTCATCACAGCAACCCCTTCTCTCTGCGGGACCCTCGCTCTCTGGAGAGCCTCACAGGAGCAGAGCTCACGACACGTGGTACCTTTTTCTTCTGGGCAACTTCCTCCTCTGGCTTGGGCACGATCTGCTCCTTCTCCGTGAGGATCATCTCGATGTGGCACGGGGAGCTCATGTAGGGGTTGATCCTGCCGTGGGCCCGGTACGTGCGCCGGCGCATCTTGGGAGCCTTGTTCACCTGGATGTGCTCGATCACCAGGGAGTCCACATCGAGACCCTGGTGAGGAACAAACTCCATGAGCCATCTTCATCTTTAAATAATTCATTTCTGCAGCAGCAACGTGAATTATTGTCCCAGACATCACTGCTGGTGAATGAACAGCCAGGCATGATGGTGCCATGGCGCTGAGGGGTTTCCAAGGATTCACCACTGACACAGCCAGGCTTGATGGTGCCATGGAGCTCAGGGTTTTCCAAGGATTCACCACTGACACAGCCAGGCATGATGGTGCCATGGAGCTCAGGGCTCTCCAAGGATTCACCACTGACACAGCCAGGCTTGATGGTGCCATGGAGCTGAACATATTCCAAGGATTCAACACTGACACAGCCAGGCATGATGGTGCCATGGAGCTCAGGGTTTTCCAAGGATTCACCACTGACACAGCCAGGCATGATGGTGCCATGGAGCTCAGGGTTTCCAAGGATTCACCACTGACACAGTCAGGCTTGATAGTGCCATGGTGCTCAGGGTCTTCCAAGGATTCACCACTGACACAG
>WBNO01028513.1:51922-71457 GCA_013400575.1 Peucedramus taeniatus | reverse complement strand
TTATTTTATTTATTTAGTAGAAAGAAGACTCATGTGCTCAAATGAAAAGAGCTAAAATACATGCATTGGCCTGGTTTGACAGCAAGTTTCTAAGCTATAATGATGCTTATATTTTCTGGTGATGGAATTCACTGTTTTAGGGGCTCTGAATATCTAAAAACAATTAAGAGACAATCACATTGGAAGGGCTGACATTTCAATAAAAACCAGTACTCTTATGACATCAGAAAAATACAGATGTTTAGACATTATGCCAGATTCTGAGTGGATGTAGCAGTTTTTTGTAAACCAGAATGGGCAAGTTTCTGAAGACAGTTAATCTGCTCTCTGAAGCAGTTACTGAAATAGAGCTTCACTGAGTTATGCTCCCCCAGGACTTGCCTATACAAAATTTATTCTACTCAAGTAAAGCTGCCTTTACAACTCTCACCATTTGAAGTTGCAGATAATGCAGTACTTTAAGTGCAAAGGAGTTTCTGTGTATTCTGCAAGGTTCTTATTCTTAGCATCAGTGAAGTGTGAAGATGGGCTTGCAACTTTCATATTTCTCCAGTAACTTATTAAAAATGACTCTTATGTTTTAGAGATGATTGTTAAGGTGAACAGCTCCATTGAGATGAATGGAGAAAACATTGTTTCCCTGAAGCATCTTTGCCATCTTTTCAGAACATTATTTGCAGCATGACCTTATATCAAATTTGCATATGAAAAGTTGTTTTCAAAATTATGAGGTCCAGCAAAATTTTCTTGACTTCTTCCTCTGCTTAAGTTACATATTCAGTACTTCAAAAACTCAAAAAATTTGGTTGAAATCGATCAAAAATATCTTTCTACTTTTTTACTTCTTGTTCCCATGGAATTAATTTTAGAAGGTAGCAAGTGCAACAAACATTTGACTTGCTAGTCTGTTAGTTTATTAGTCAAAATTAGAAATGGATTTGCTGTTCTTCCAAATACTTACAGCACTTGTAAGCTTGTGAGATCCTAAAGAGAAAATCTTAACAGAATATATACCTGCTTTGTTTGCTATGAAGCAGCAAAATTCCTATTAATTTTGATGAGTTACTATCAAATTTGATTATATTTTATCAAGTAGCTATCTCCTGCTCTAGAAAAAAAAACCTACTGGTTTATTTAGCTCAATTGAAATGAACCTCACTCCCAAAATCTCTTTTATGCCATAGCATTTTATAGTGTGGTATTCAGCTGTTGGCACCTTGACGGCACCCAACTGAAGATTGCTTTACATTTGCTCACATTTTCACTCAATAAAGTGTTGAGCTATGCAGATAATTTATTCACATAATTTAATTCTTTGTTTTGTAGCCAAACTGAAATTAAGCATAAATTAAATGGGTTTGGGTTTTTCTAACAAGAAAATTTTACATTTGTCTTGTCATGTTTAATGGATACATGAGAAATTACTAATTTCAGAGGTTTTTGGGGGTTTTTTGTTTTGTTTGTGGGTGGTTTTGTTTTTTTTTTTTTTTTTTTTTCAAAAGCAGGGGAGTTTTTGAAATAAATTCCTAGATTGCATGAAAACTTGAAACAGAGCAAGAAGTAATGGTTCTGTTGATGACACATTTATTATTCTCCCAGAAAATGGTATTTAAAAAGATCAGCTGACAGGTAAAATGGTATGATTTAGCCTTTTACCTCTTAGAGTGTTTTCATATGGGTACTCCTCTTCTGCAAGGAGCACCCTTTACCTTGCATGACATGGTACCTATCCAAGTTGATGGATAGTTAAGTTACTCTAAAACTTAATCACTGTAAATATGTTTTATACAACATTAATAATTTTGAATAATAAACATTAACTGTTACTAAATATACTTAAAATAGTTTCAATTCAAAGATAAAAATTATTTTTGTTGTAATATGTTGCATATGATTAGTTATTTTTGTATAATTTGTAACAATAATTTAAACACTAAATACTTCTAAACAAGATTATCCTTTAACTTAAAACTTTTGGCTATCACTAATCAAAGATTTATATGAATATCTTTACCTAGAGCCAATTCCTAGCCATATGTGTTCATGTTTCCATTATAATTATTTAAAAAGAACTGCTGCAGTGGATGAAGTGAAAGTATGACTCTTGGTTAAATATGAAGGTCTCAGGATTTTGCTTATACCTTAATTGTACACTGTGTAGTGAGAGGAACACATATACCTTGTGTTTACATTTTGTATTAGAAAAATTAAGTACACTTCTAAAGAACCTTCTAAAACTGAAACAAATTAATTTTCAGTATATATGCATTAAAAAAGTAGACAAAGCCAAATATCTTGGTTTAGTTAACAGCATTTTTAATATAATAATAGAAAATACTCATTTAAGGACAATCTAGACCAAGGTAGGAACAGGAATTACAAATACAGCAGAGCTTTCTGATCCTAAAATACATTCTAGCCTCTTTTATGTGAAAACCGCATTAGAGCAGGTGGTAATAGCTACTAAGAGTCCATCTCATTAGCATTGCTGCTTTTTAAAAGAATTCTCTCTCAGATCTGTACCTGAGGAATAAGATTGTATAGAACTGTGGTAATTGAGAAGACCTGTGAGAAAGTAAGATGAACATATGAAACCAGTGCCCTTTAACCTACCATGCACTGTCCTTCCCAGAATGCTAAATTCAGACCTAACCATATCTTTGTAAAGCAGTGAGCTTTGGGAGCTGTGACTTTGAGCCAGTGCTTGCCTTCTCTGCGTTTGTCAGCACAAGAGTTACAGTGTCATAAACAGAAATTTCTCTTCCAGTGCTGGAAGACAGAAAGAGAAGGCAAAGAAAGTGGAAAGTTCTTGGTTTATTGCTGATGCAGATATTCTGCATTTAATAAGAAACAAGAAAACATAAGCAATTGGCAAAATGGTTATTTTGGACGTATGTATTAGTTATGTTACTCCTCTATGCAGCAAAAAATGTCATTGTAGTGCACATTTCTTGAATGATGAAAAGAATATTTGTCAGTTTCATGTCATTTCTTGTTTTGGAGCTTTTCCTTCACCAACAAAGTTTTATAAAATATTTGCAATGAGCTGTGAATTCCAGTGAATTCAGCTAAGATTGCATGTACAAACTTTAGTGTAAGTTGGAATGACAAATAGTTGCAGCTGTAGAAATCAGATTCATGATGGTCAAATGCACTCCACAAAGACACACTTATGCACATTGAACAGATTATCTGCCAAAAGGAAACGTAGTGCAGTTGACTGTAGCTATACTAAAAAATCTCTCTATGTATCAGTGGCATTTAGAAATTTGTAAAATCTTTGTAGAAAGCAGACTTGCCAACTGTTGACATCTTTTCCAAAAATCTTTTCTGTACACATAGGCACTTGGTATCAACTGCTTCACAGGAGCAAGTCTAAATGAAATTAAATGTGCAGTAATCCTGGCCATTAACAGCAAGAAAGTTAAATACAAGTCAAAAACAATTAGTCTAGGTTTAATTTCATTTTAGGTCATCTGCTAGGAAAATTTGGTTATCTGTGTATTAGAAAACCCTAAGGCACAAAAAGGGATCCCTTAATGGGCAGAAACTATAATTATGTATAGAATTAAGCTCCTCTAACAAGTCTGTAGGAATTTTAGTTTCTTGCCTATGTCTTTGAAGGTAGTTCATAGGTTTGCCCTGACAGTAATCAAAAGTTCTGAAACACAAGTCTCTCATATTGTGGGGGAAGGATCCACATCTCCAATCCATGCTGAATTTAATGTTGTGTAAATCCAAGATTAGCCAAATATCCAAGGGTTTTGAAAGAATATTTTTAATTTACTAGGTTATGTTAGCATTTCCTGAATACTGTGTGCTAACTGGCAGAGGATATATTACTGGAAAGTCTGTGATATTAAGGGCAGAAAGTGTGAGGAGATTCAGAAGAAAATTTGGGCACTGGAAAGCGTTAGAGAGAATAATCAGGTATATTTACTAAGCAGTGGATGAGTGAGAGTTGCTGAACAGTGTAATTTAAATAGGCAGGTAATATCTTAAAACTAGGTCTTATGCTCTGGAACATGCATTAAAGTATTGTTGGCATGCAAAGGAAAAGATACCTGAACATCCTTAGTATACAGAGGTGTAAATTACTCCATTAACTTATACTTTTTTGGTTGGTTGGTTGGTTTTTGTTTTTTTGTTTGTTTGGTTTTTTTTAACTCTGTTGGATTAGAACTGAAGTATTAAACCCTAAGATTTTTGCAAGCTTTGTCATTTATTTCATCCTTGGTTTTCTGATTAGGTGAGATCCCAGGCACTTCCTGTAACTTGGATTTTGAACTAATACTTGAGAGAGAAAAAAAGTTAATTTGGGAAAATTTGAGACATCTTGCTTGCTTTGTTGTACCTTTGGAATTTTTCACAGAACTATATTCAATTTTTAGCTTTGAAAAAAACCACAAATGCTTTGAGATGGGACCTTTTATTTCACTCTTTTATAGTTTCTGGTAAATCAGAGGGTAATATGCATATTTTTGTAAAGTAATTCTTTGTATAATGCATTTCACCTCATTGGCTCAGTTATTTATAAAATGTGCATTCCTAATGATTGCTTTTAATCTAGTATTCCTTTTGTTTGGGGTTTAGATATGTTAAAAGGAAGTGCTGAAAATGAAAGACAGAAAAAATAATTTATCAAATGAATCATATGAGAAAACTCTGTGCAAAAATTCAGCAGTCCTCATTTAACTCCTAATTGGAATATTTTCATGAAAGATTGTCTACCTTAATTATTCTAGTTTACCAGAGAACAAATAAAAAGAAAACTTATGTAGCTGATTGCATTTGATCTGCTGCCATTAAAATATCTGTGTTCAAATGTAGTTCCTCATCTAAAATACAGATTACAATGAAGTGAAAGAGAGCATGAAGGAAGTAAACATAATGAGAGGTTAGTTCAGTATGGCCTAAATATCTGAAATTGGCTGGAATTTTTACAGAGCTAATTTTCATGCTAGAGAAATTGAAAAAAAATGCAGTCATCCTGAGTCCTAAATAACATTGAAAATTGATTACGACTGGAAAATAAAAAGCATACCATTGAATAAGAGTTATATTACAACAGAGAAATGTTACTTATCTGACAAAAACAGGTACTTCTATAATACTTTCTTGGGGTTTGTTTTATTTGTTTGTTTGTTTGTTTTTTTACAGAATCACAGTTTTTAGAAAAATACCTGTTACCTTTTTTTCAGGGTAAGATTTAATGGTATATTTATTTGGGAGAATTAATTTCATAAAACACTTTTTGAGATCTGCTTAAATATCTCTTTTGTGGATTGTAAAGTGAACCTGAATATTCATGTTTCTGTTACGTTTCTAAATAAGGTAAAAGATAGGAACACAGTAAAATATTTTAAGTCTGAAGGTGTATGTTAGTGAGTTTCACAGAATCCTACAGTGGTTTGGGTTTGAAGGAACTTTTAGAGGTCATCTGGTCCAACCTTGCTGTAAAGAGCAGGAAGATCTTTAGCTAGATCATATTGTTCAGAACCCTGCCCAACCTGACCTTGAACAATTCCGGGGATGGGAACTTTTATAGCTTTTCAGGGTCAGGAATCCAGAAATTCTGTCTAAACTAGAACTTTTGTTTTTGGTCAGAACCAGGTAATTTTGTAAGTGTCAGGTTGCATCTGTCTTATCAACATAAAAGATGTATATTGGAAGAACATAGACTTCAGAAATTGCAGATCAACTAAGTTATCTGCAGATTAAGTATTTTGCATTTTTTGACAGGAATTTCTGTATCCAAGTACTTTCAGCTACAGAAACCCAGTACAAGAGAACTTTGTAAGCAAATCCAAACTGTTCTGCTTAACTGTTTGGATTTTTGGCCATGACAAAATAAAAGATGGTGCTGCAGGCATATTGTGATGATACAGAAAGAGCTACAATATTGCAAAGCACTTTGGGGTTTGGTTTACTAGCTTTAAAGGAAAAATACTCATGCATCACTATATCATGAAATATATTTACAAGTTAAGTAAACAGAATTTACTATTATAAAGGTTGGGAAGAACCTCAGCTGTAGTGACCATGAGATTGTGGACTTCACTATAGGTCAAAGAAGAAGCAGGGAAACAAGTAAGTTTGCAACCATGACTTCAGGCGAGCTAACTTTAGCTTCCTCAGGGATCTTCTTGGAAGAATTACATGGGAACAGGCTGTGCAGGGAAGAGGGGTCCAAGAGAGTTGGTTGATATTCAAGGGGCACTTCCTCCAGGCTTAAGAACAATGCGGCCTAATAAGCAAGAAATTGCGCAAAGGTGGGAAAAAAAGAGCATGGGTGAATAAAGAATTTCTTTCCTCAAAGAGGAGGAGGAGAAAATACACAGGAGCTGGAAACATGGTGGGGCCACTTGGATGAATATAGAAAGACTTTCAGAGAAAGTGTGAGAGAAACTTTCAGAGAAAGTGTTTTCAGAGAAACGGGATGAGCCCAAGGCCCATCTGGAATTAAATCAGGCCAAGGGTGTCAAGGACAACAAGAAGGGCTGCTTTAAAAACATCAATAACAAAAGGAAAACTAAGGATAATGTGGATCTCATCAGCGTCTATCAGTATCTGAAGTGAGGGTGTCAAGAGGATGGAGCTGGGCCGTTCTTGGAGATGCCAAGCAACAGGAGAAGAGGCAGTGGGCAGAAACTGATGCACAGGAAGTTCCAAGTGAACACGAGGAAGAACTTCTTTACTGTGCAGGTGACCAAGCACTGGCACAGATTGCCCAGAGAGGCTGTGGAGTCCCCCTCACTGAAGATATTCTAGAACCGTCTGGACACAATGCTGTGCAAGGTGCTCTAGGATGACCCTGATTGAGCAGGGAGGTTGGACCAGATGACCCACTGTGGTCACTCCCACACATTTTGTGATTCTGTGATTATATTAATATCATTCTAGTATTGTTAGTGCTAGTTAATGGTCATAAGCCATTTAAGGTGTCCATATCTTTATCTTATGCTAAGTTTATTTCTCAGTTTAAGGTTTAGCAATATTGGCTTCCATCTTGCAGGGAGATATAATCCTGATCCAGTGAAGTCTGTAAGGATGTATTTAATTTATACTAATAACCTCCTTATATTAGTTTTACTTGAAATTTAGGTGTACGTGCAAGGCCTTCACTGGATTGAGATAAAAACGTGTATTGTTTTACTTGGCTGAGCGTACCAGGACAAAGGTGCTGATCAAATATCAGAGCTATTGCTGTCTGGCAGGGTCCTGTGCAAATATAATTCAGTATGGCATTTGTCTCAGATTATTGTCATAGTTTTTATATTTGGGACTTGCAGTTCTGGAATTCCTCTGCCACTTTTACTTCTATTGCTATGAATAGGAGGAGAAAGGAGAAAAGGAGAAATCAAAGCTGTTGATTTCCTTGCAACTTAAGGTAGATGGGAGAATGGCGGGTTCTTTGGCATTTTATCAGGTATGAATAAAAGTGTCCATGCGCTTTAGTCCCCTGCCCACACACACACTTTAGCAGAAGAAATAATTGTTCAGGGCCACTCTGGCTTAACCAGAGGATGTGAGAAAACATTGTCGTGGTAAGGTGAGATGTGGCTAAAAACAAATCTGCCAAAAATATAAGGAAAATGGAAACCTGTATTAATGAAACTCATTAAGAAGCTGATGCAGGAAGAAAATGTGGTTTGAGAATAATTATTTGAAAGCAAAATTATCAAGGCTTATTCTGTGAAGTAAAAAACAAGTTGTGCACTCAATGACAGTTTGAAATTAAAAGAAAGTAAAAGATTGCAAATCAATAACAATAAAAAGTGCACTAAGCTAATGGATCCCTTGTTTCAAATTGAAAGTGACAGTTTTGAATTGTAGAGTAAATCTTTAGTGATGGCCCTTTTCATTACCACACAGCAGCCCTTGCCATTTTAGCTTCCATAGCTGCACTCACTCGGCTATGTGCTGCTTTGATCTATGACTCTATTTGCCATGCCTTTCAGGGATAGGGAAGTGGGAACTCATTACTGAAAAACACCCGAGTGATTTGGAAGATAGATTTTCATGTCACCAGCTGATCCCTGAGGCTCAACATCCATCCTTTGAACAGAAAGTTAAGTAAAACCTGAGAAGATGTTTTCCGTGTTGCTCTTTTGAAAGGGACCTTGCTGACTAACTGATTTAATGGGCATATCTGTTTACAGGCACTTCTGTGTTTTCCAGTACAGTAAATGTTTTTCCTTGTAGAGAAGAAATAGCTTTGTGGGTTTTTTTTTGGTTCTGTCTCTTGAGTTTAGCTGTGTGCTATTCCCTTTATACTCTGCACTGCTGATGCTTGACATGTAGGAGTTGAAATAATCAGAACTGATTGGAATAATCAGGATGCAATAGCTCAATATTGCACCATAGGAAAAGATTCAGTAGGCAGAGGTGCTTTAGTCTCTCCCGTTTTCCTAATTTCCCTTAGGCTACAATGATCATTTTCTTTAAGAAATTTGAGATAGTTTTCCTCTTAACTGCTTCTAAAATATTTTATTTAGAAAAGAAAAATCTGATGTACCCTATGTTTACTTGTATATTAAAGCCTGTGCTTTAAGACAGCAGCTGGGTTGTATGAATAATTAGTTTTGTTTCTCAGGATAAATAAAGGATGACTCAACCAAAAATTACACAAGGCTTCCGTTTTAACTTTATTCAAAATATTCCTATTTTTTTATGTTTTTAACAAGAATGTCTATCATTTTTGTAGTGAACATGTGAAGAAAATATGGTTGTGAGAAGACAAAACCAAGTTTGCATTAGTAAAACATTAGAAGCCTTTGAAATAAATATTTCTATGAACACTTTTTCAAAGTGGCTATAAAGTAATAATAACTTCTTCAATTCTATAAACAAAATAAATCTACTTAATATGTAGACAGCTACTCTTCTGATATGTAAAATATTGGAGGATGTTAGACTGGATAATCTAATGATTGGTGGAAATAGTGGAGGTCACTTTGATATTGCCTAAATAGTTTGCATTCAGAAAATTGGAATTATTTGGGCATTTAATGATTTCTAAAATGTATTGTATGGCTAATTCCTTTATCCTTGGATTTGGGGTCTAGTCTTCTGCCTCTGCAGTTTTGAGTTTTAGATTATTTATGCACCCATTTCCCCAGGGAAAAGAAAAGGTTAAAAAAAGCCGAGGCTGAAAGTGTTGGGACTGTTTAGCCTGGAGAACACAAATTTCAGGAGGGAAATTTATTAATGCCTATTAATATCTTAAAGGAGAATGTAGGGAAGACAGAGACATGGTCTTTTCAGCATTGACAGTAAGATGACCAGAGGAAAGGGGCACAAACTGGAACACAGGAAGTTCCTTTAGAACATCAGAAACAGCACTGGGATAGGCTGAAGTATTGGAATAGGTTGAAGCACTGGAAAAGGATGTCATGGAGTCTCTCTCTTTGGAGATTTCCATGAGCCATCTGGAGACTGTCCTTCTTATGTATTAAGATGTTAGCATAGCTTTGTCATTGTTTGGTGATGCAGCTGAAATTCCACCAATGAAAGCAGCAGTATTGCTATTGATTTCAATGACAGAAGTAGGTGCTTAGTTAGGAGTTTTATTTTTTTATTACTGTTGTGCACACAGGATTAAAGAAGAATTAAAACTGGGAACTTCAGTTTGAAAGTTGTATTTCTGGTTTAGGTGATGGCTTGCCCTGTGACCTGGGGCAAGCTGTTTTACTTATTTGTGCCTTCATTTTCCAATTTGTACAACCCAGACAATAAAATGTATCCACCTTGCAGGGATGTTGTTTCAATTAGTGCTTGTGAAGTGCTCTGAGCTCCAGAGATAAAAGACAGCATAGCAATAGAAACTATTGTTATTTTTATGTCATTATAATATGTGTTAGCTCTGTGAAATTATTCTTTGTCTATCAAGAGACTTATAAGTCACTCCTGGCTACCTCTCTTGTGCATTATAATTTCCTCTCTATACTGAAGATATATGTCACATTGGTATATAAGTGTACTGAATTTTATATCTCTATGCACTGTGTTTCATGAGATAATAGATATTTTTAAAGCTGGTGGAAATAATTCTTACTTATTGACTGTAATGATTTTACTTGGGTGATGTTATATTTTTAGCTGTTTTTAAAATATATTGTAATTAATAATGCATTCTTTTTAAGTGGTACTAAAATAAAATGTTGTGTCATGTGGCATTAGAGCACTTTATTGAAGTACACCTGTATGAAAATCATAATGTACACCTGCTTTAATAACTACATTATTGTATATCAAACCTTAGAAAAGGTACAATTTGTCACCTTGAAGAATGAAACTTATTTACTGCACACAATGTCTATTATATTACTTTCATTGTATCTGAATTAAAGCAGGGTTTCTTGCATGACATTTGCTTGCAGGCCTGAATCCCTCAAGTATTAATCATGTATATTGCATAATGCCAAAACAGTTTTGAAGAGAAAAAGCTATGCAAAGTAATATTAACAATAGGTCAAGTGTCAGCTTGACCTATTGTTAAAATAGGTCAACTAATTGATGTTCTTGCCTTATATATCAGAGATCATTTTTAGTGGCTGGTAACTTGGTGAATGTTGGTGAAGGGCCTGGAGGGGAAAACATATGATGAGGTTGAGATCACTTGGTCTCTTCACCCTGGAGAAAAGGAGACTGAGGGGAAACGTCATTGTGGCCTGAACCTTCCTCACAAGGGAAATCAGAGGGGCAGACACTAATCTGTTCTCTCTGATCATGATAAACTGTGTCAGGGGAGGTTTAGGTTGGATATTAGGAAAAGATTTTTCACCCAGAGGGTGTTTGGGCACTGGAACAGGCTCCCCAGGGAAGTGGTCACAGCACCAAGTCTGACAGAGTTCCAGAAGTGTTTGGACAATACTCTCAGGCACAGGGTGTGAGTCTTGGGATGTCCTGTGCAGGGCCAGGGGTTGGACCAAATGGTCCTTGTGGATCCCTTTTGACTCAGGTTATTCTATGGATATCTCCATCATGTGCAAATAATTTTCTATAAATATTATCAACAAATATTAAATATTAATAATTTAAATTCAATAATATTGATTTATCGTTGATTGTTTAAACTTGTTTCAGACAAATTATTTTTGTACACTGTTATTTACATAGCATAAATAACAAGCAGATATGTAAAGAATATATTTGATTGTGAAATCTAATACATTTTTTATTGTTTTACTCTATATAGTTATCATATGGTGAATAATGGTCAGCCAAAGTTATTACTAGATCATAAAGACAAGTGGATGATGGCCAAGTTGTTGCTGCAGAAACTAACAGGGATTTCAGTTAAGGTGTTGCTGCTTTAAACTGTATTTTTGACCAGTGTTTGTCCTCTAATCTCTTGGGCCATAGGACTGATTTTTCAGTGAATCTCATAAGCTGTTTATTGTAGTTTGTGTGGGTTTGAGTTAAAACATTCTATATCCTTCCATGCAGCAGTTTGCACTGACAGCGGAGGAGCATTACCTACATGTTGCTTCTATTGTTAGGTGGAAAGCTGTAGCAAGGAGGTTGTTAGGGTGGAAAACAGAAAGCTACACTGTCATCAGGGGTTTTTTGCAATTGTTTGACCAAAGCTAGATTTCAGCCTCTTTTGATTTAAATTAAAAATTAGGTTCATACTTAAGTATCGTGACTTGTTTAGGTAATTGTATCTGTAAGAACAGGTATCTATAAAACTATTTGCACTGTGAAGATTAAATCCTGAGGTGAATATTTGCAGAAAGAAGTGACTTTGTCTGATCTAAATTAATTATCATGTTATTTCATTTCTAAGGATATGTTTTTTCATCAAAATCCATGTCATTTTACAAGCATGTTATACTGGTAATAGTGAGTAATGGGAGATTAATTAAGAATCACTTCTGCCACAAACAAATATTGTACCATATGTTTTTCATTAGTACTTCAGTTTCTTATTTTGCATTAGTTTTACACATTGAAATAAAAGAAGCATTAAATAAAAGGAGTCTCTAATGGCATTAATGTTGCCAATTTTATTTTGAATGGATGTTTTGCAACCATTTTAACCTCAAGCAAAGAAGCTGTTGCCCCACTCAGCCTAACTTAATTGATGTCACAGCTGAACAGAAGTTCATCCACAACAACTCTAATGATGAAGTTAGGTACATAATGAGATAAAGAGTACATTCATGTCGTGCAGAGTACTTAATCTGGAAGTTAAAGTGTCTACCTGCAAAATAAGTCTTTTAACCACTGACAATTTTGATCTTGAACATCCTTCTTTCCTACTTGCCCAAACATTGAAACATTTCAATGGTCTGTACTTGTATTTTGCAAGACAGACTTCAGAAGACAGTCCTTAGTCTCCCTGTAAAAAAACCAGAATGCTCTGAAGTAGAAGAAAGCTTGATTAAGGTCTTTGAGAATATTTAAAATTGAAAGAAATATTGCTCTCAGTAGAAGCTTTGCCTTAGATTGAAATGGAGTCAGGGTTCAGTCTCTTAAGTCTAAATACTTTGCACTTTATCCAAACTGGGAAACTGAAGTAAGCTGTGAAAAAAATATTTTTTAAGTCAGACATTGAATTTTTGGTTTGGTATTTTCTTCAAGCATGGAAAACACTCTTTAGCAACTACGTTTCTCCATTGGCTTTTCTGGTTATGTTTGAAAATCCCTCTCTAATCAATTTGTGTCTTCTTATTAAAAAAATTAACGTTTATAAAAATGTGTTAGTTGTTCCTTTCCTTCTTTCCCTCTTTCCTTTTTTTATTCCTTCCTCTTGCCAACCACATGTCAAACTGGTGACTATCATGTCAAATACAATGTATGAATAATTTGGCACAGTTTATGTCCTGCAGTCTTTTATCAGTGTTTGCCTCCAAGTAAGTATTTTTAATTGGGACACCAAGAGGAATATTATTTATTGCTGAGTCGTATGTATCATGTATGCAGTTTGCTTTTTTTTTTCCTTTTACCTGCCTGCCTATATTTAAAAAATAAGAAAAAAAATGATTTTTTTAGCAAGGTCTATGATTGGTTATAAAGCTAATTATATGAAAGAAAACTTGTCAAGATTAGCAGGTTTCTGAGAATACTTTGCAGCAAGTTGAATTTCTTAAAACAGTACTGATGAAAGTCACAAAGTCTCTTTCATTCAATAATAATGAAATTATGCATTTTAGTTACACATTGTCCATTAAGAAAAAAATCACTTTGCAGCTGTTAAACATTTTTTTTTATGCACAATGTTTTATTAAGTCTTCCCAGGGATATTTTTTGTTAAGGTGTTATTAAGCAAGAATTGCAGTGCTGTTTTCATAAGAGACAATAACATTTGTGTAGAGTTGGACTGCCAGGTTCCCAAAGTTGTAAGATATTGAACTCATGCTCAAGTGGGACTGTATTTGAGCTCTACTAAAAAAGGCTGGAAAAGTCAATCCATTCAAACTGAAAAAGAGATTTGAGAAGTATGAAGGGCAGAAAGAAAGGAGAACATAAATGGAAGAGAGGATGCAATATATGCAAACCTATTTCATAGAAAGGACAGGGGAAGTCCAAATGAAAAATGAAGCTTGTACAATCTTTCCATCTGGTAATGTTATAGAATTACCATCTGATGGCATAAACAGATGAGTCAGAAACAGGATGATGAAACAGATTTCAAAACAATGAGTAAAATTTTTAGTATAGCTAACTGCTGGTTTATCCTGCTGTTGGATAAAGTAATGCTGTTGGCACAGTAATTTATACAGAGAGCTGGTGGTTATTAAAATGGTAATCAAAATTATGAATTATATATGCTTAATGAGACATTTGATGTGAGATGCAAGTTTGCATTGAAATGAAACTCAACATTGCAGAGTGAAGGGAGTAGTCCACCATCTGAACATTTCTGAGAGTATGAGTCAATGAAAGAAGTGGCACAATTCTGACCATATGTGGTATGGATTTGCTTATTGCAATTGAATTCACTGTTACCTTGAAAGAAAGGCAAGAAAAGTTGAATAGGCTCTCATTGTCTTAAAGTGTTTGTGTGGCCAGCAGAAAGTACTGCAGCTCTCAAGTTAAAAGAATTAAATTAAAATTAATCCTAATTAAATTATTATGTTGTTGAGAAAACAGCACGTTGCTTTTGTTCACAAAAGCATGGTAATGTTGTTATTCAAAAAACGCATTTGCTCACATTCATGAATAATTTTCTTGTAATTTTTAGCAGAATAGTTGATCCTGAAAAGTGTCAATCTGCCAAAAAGTCAAAACTATTTTATTGAATTTTCATAATCGAATTTCATGTCAAGAGTAAGATTTTTTTGATGGTGAAAAGTCATTTCTGTAGAGTATGTACCTCTAAATCGCTCAAGAAAGAAATCCAAATAAATCCCTATGGAGCACAGAGTTTTTCTTATGGAGCATTTTTGTCCAGTATTACATGAGAGGGGCAATTTAGAGGCTACCTCCTCCTTTGACTGATGCAATATTTTTTTTTCCCATTTAAGAGAGGCTGTCCAACAGAGTACAATCTGGGCTATGCATTATATGTAGATATAGTAACATAATTTTTGTTCCTAGAGCAGAATTAGAGGAAATAGCTTGATCCAGGCAGAAATAAAGTAGATTCGGAGTTTCTAAATTATTTATAACAAATGATTTATATAGGCTGAAAAAAAGAAACATGGATTTCATTAAAAAATTCTGTATGGAGTTTTTAGATCATCATGAAGTGTGTTGGTCTGTAAAGGTACTAAGTACACTTTATAAATACATATTTTATTTGGGATTTCTGTGACATTGCATCATATAATCAGGGATACTGCAGATTTTTCTGTTGTTATGTTTATTAAAACCTGGAGGCTCCAGTACCAAACCCATGCATTCCTTAAATAGCAGATTCATTTAGAAATGAGTAGCTGTGGTCAATGGTCATTAATATCAGGCAATGGCAATTCATTTGTGCTTTTTTGTTTTTTCCTGGTTGTTTTTTTTCCTTGTTGTTGCTATTTGGGGTTTTTTGTTTGTTTGGGTTGTGCTTTAGCTCCAGCTGGCAACTAAGCCCTGCACAAGGGGATGTGGGAGAGATTTAGAAGAGTAAAAGAGAATAAACTTGTGGGTTGAGATAAAAACAATTTAATAGGTAAAGTAGAAGCTGTCTTCCAAGCAAAGCAAAACAAGGAATTAATTCACTGTTCCCGTTGGCAGGTGTTCAGCCATACCCATAAAAGCCAGGGCCCCATCACATGCAGTGGTTACTGGGAAAAACAAACACTATCATTGCAAACGTGCACCACTACCTCCCTCTTTCCCCAGACTTGTAGGCTGAGCCTGACACCGAATGATCTGGACTATCCCTGTGGTCAGCTGGAGTCAGCTGGCCCAGCTGTTTCCCTTTCCAGCTTCTTAGGCATCCCCAGCCTAAGGGGAGAAGCAGAAAAGGCCTTGAAACTGTGCAAGTGCCATTCAGCAATAACAAAAACATCTCTGTACCACCAACCCTCTGCTCAACACAAATCCAAAACACAGCCCCATACCAACCACTTGGAAGAAAATTAACTCTGTCCCAGCTGAAACCAGCACAGTTTTCTTTTTCTGTGTATTGGCCTTGAATGGTGACCAAGAACTACACAGATGAATTGTGTGTATTTCTGTCATTTGTAGAATTGGTCAAACTATGAAGATTAGTGCACATTGTTAATTTGGGTTACAATTTGAGGTTGGGGAAAGAAACAAAAGGACATTGTTTATATTTAGCTAGAATCTCTCTAAAATACTGCTAGACATTTTCATATATTTTGATTGAAATTTTAAATGACTGTTCAAATTCAGGAATCATTGTGTAGTTCTTATCTCTGTTCTATGTATTGTGGAAGTACTAATGTTTCATCACTTGGAGTTATCAGACCGTGCTTTCTTAATGTTCACTGCTCCCTGCCATCCCTATCCCACTATTCTGCTCACAAAACTATTTTCACAGCTTAGTTCACAATAGTGTGAATGATTTCGCGAGAGGAAGCTTAGTACAATAGACTTTACTCTCCTGTACTGATATTTGCTATGCAAAGTTCAGAGAATCAGAAAATTAGTGTTAAAAGTGGTTGAGATATTTCTCTGTAGATAGGAAGGGAGAAATTGTATTAAATGTCATATTTTCTGTTATCACTTTTCTGAATGAGACAGTGCTATAAAGCACTGCCAGCATTTGTATGGTACATAAATGTATCTAACAACTGGCCTTCATCTGCTCTTATAACAAGACATGAATTAAGTATGTTTACAGTTGGCAGCAATCCATTTCAGGGCTGGGATATAGCACTGGAATTATGTGCTTCTCCCTAGCCCTTTCTCTCCTGCCCTTTAAAGAGCATGATGACATTCTCACAGTTTAAAAGGTATTATATGAAAGAAAATTGTAAGCCTTTGTCTTTTGACAGTAAAAGAGAATTACTGACCATTTAAATATGTGCTTTGTCCAAATAAGTGATTCATATTTGAGTTTTCATAATGTCTTTTGTCAGTTTCAGTGAAAAGGAAGAACAACATGAAAAATATAGAGACTCACACTTTAAAAAATATTATTAAGTTATATATGTTTTAGAGTAAAAGCAAACTTCCATCGTTGTTCCTCCAAGTGTTCCTCTAGTAATTCAAGCCAAAAAGAAAATAAACAATGTGGTAGTAGAAAAATGCCTTAGATTTTTACATTGTTATTCTTGTACATTTAGTGTTGCACCATTGGGCTTGTATTGGCTCATAATAATGGAAATCACTTTCATTAGGTATTTATTCTACAACAAATTAATTACTCTGTAAAAATTATGCTACAATTTTCATCAAATGTAGTGCAATTACTTTAAAAAAATTGGGATGGAATTATGATGGAATTATGGGTGATCAAAACATTTTCCATGTGAGGCATGACATGGAGAGACTGGTATAATTTGTGACAAGAGAACAGGTGAAGGTCCATTGAAGATAGTGTCTCACTCTCTGGATCAGTCTGGATGGCTTTTGCTCTACAGAAAGAGAGAGCGAGCAGGATATGCTCCATTTAAAACTAAAAAGCAGTAATTTCTTGACTGAGACATGAAGGATTAACTAGAATTAGCTAAAATGAGGCTGACCACTAACATGTTTCATCACCCTTGAAGAGGCACTTAGAGATGAGTCAGGGTCAGCTGCTGCTGCTCTTTGTATGGGATGGTCTGTCATGTTCCTGTACTGCCATGTTCTAGCTCTTTTCCCCCTTAGATATTTATACATTTTATTACTTCAGTGTTTTATTCTTTTGAATCCTGAGCTGCCTCAGTTATTTCCTTCTCTATTTCACCTCTGCAGTTTTACCTTTCACGTCTCACTTGACTATAGGCTATGTAGTTTGTCACAGCTCCTTCCTGTAAACGGGTTTCTTAAAAGTCCTAGCCAATGTTGTGCACTGGTCAAAACTAGCATAGAGTCACAGAAAAATGAACCCCTCCAGAAAGAAATAGAGATTTATTTTTTTATTTCAGGGACTGATCTACAGTTAAAACCTGAAGTGGTCTTGGTTCCATTAAGTCAATAATAATGTCACTGTTGAATTAACAAGGCCTAAAATTTCCTCTTAAGTCTCTAGGTGTTCATTCCTGAGACTTTTCAGCAATTACTCTGCTTAACTGCATTTTAAATTAATAATAGTGGTTTTATTTGGATATGTACTTAATATGTAATTCTGCTTGTTCAAAGAGGATGTGCATATCTTTTTTTTTTTTAGATGTACATTTTGTAACTCATTTAACCAATAAAAAGGTGACTTTTTTCCCAAGAGCTAACATAATTTTTAGAGGCAGGATTCCTCAACATTTTAGATTCTTGAAGAGTCAGAGAAAAGTAATATGGACACAAACTTAGGTTATAGTAAAAATTAGTTGATTTATTTATAAACAGAGGTTTGCAGTTGGGCTGACAAGGAATGAAACTTCTGTTTTGAATGTTTCCCTCCTTGATTTCTGGAATACTGTAACCGGTGCAGTGACAAGGTTGCCAGATGGATTGATCTTTTCCTTGTCTTTCATTTTCAACTCTCATCTCATCCATTGGGTGTTTCCACAATATTTGTTAGCATACTCTTCCCTCTCAACTTTGAGCCAGTACCAGGAACTGAAAGAAGTGGCTGAAGAAGAGACATGAATGGAAAACTAAACTGAGTTTGTAGTAGGATGCAAAACTCTTCAGTCTCTCATCCAGCCAAGACCTGCTTGTCACAGGGTAATGCTCTTCCTTCTGATGTGTTGACTCTAATGTGTCTGCATGGAAAAAAAAAATTAAAAATGCTTTAAGCTCTGCTTTTGGAATCCATCCAGAAATATTTTTCCCTAAGCTTGTAACAAGCAGCTGCCAGGACTCCATGAGTCCCTAAACGTCCTCCTTATTGACATTGCATTAATAATGTGCTTCGTCAACAGTTTCACAGGGGACTGATCCAAGGATATACAGAGAGGAAACCAGGATATAAGTGACATTGCTCGACTTCCTGCCAAAAAAAAAAAAAAGGTCTTTGTTTCATGATTCAATTTCACAGCTGGTTCAGCTGATTGTTTGTGAAAGTGGAGTATATGCTATAGGTATGTCCAGTATCACCTGTCTTTCCTCTTAATATATTGAGAAGTTTGTTTGCAAGTCTAGAGCTTTTCCCTTCTGTCATTAACTTGTGGCTGGGCAAGCCCATCCCCTAGACTTGCACCTCAGATGCATATTTCTGAGAAGTTTATGAAGTCATATCAGCTTTTAAAACTAAATAAAAGTTATACCAACATCCATTCTATCTGAATTTTTGTTCATATAAAAATGGTTAACTGAATGCAGGAAGAACAGGGACACAAACAGGAAGTGAGAAGACTATAAAGAAAATACTGTGGATTGAGTTGCCTGACCTGAACTAGATCAAGTTTCATGTGTGTCTTGGAACAAAAAAAAATGTGTATTAGTAGCTTTTGCAAAAAACTGAGCCCCATTGGATGACAAAACTTTAAAGAGAACTAAAATCTTTTTACTAGTGGCATATGTGATTCAGTAGGTGATGCTCTTCCCTCTACAGATTGTTTATGAATCAAACATTGAGGCTGTGATAGAACAATGCCTCATACACCTTGACCCCAGACATCTGTGTTTTTTTAGTTATTCAATAGACCATGTCACAGCAATAATGACAGTAAGTATTAACAGCATGTTTCAGATGAAGTTTGTTTTTTTCTATGTGTGCATATCTTTCCTTTCCTCTTGCTCCTTCTCCTGAACTGCAAGCATGGATTTGAGCCTGAATATTCTCTTAGTCCTGTGCCCCAAAGCATTTCTGAGCATCTCTGGCTCAAGTAGCCATGCTGATGTATTTCTGTCTCATTGCCTAGCAGGTTTCTTAATCATAATTAGTCATATTTCTTATATTTTCCTTTTTCTTCCCTGGAGGATCAGCCCTTCTGTTGCTAACAAATATCCCTCCCTTGTCCCATTGCCTTAAAGCCCCCTTCCCACCACCACCACAAAAACAAACACACACACACACACACACACACACACACACAAAAACC
>WBNO01028513.1:0-51806 GCA_013400575.1 Peucedramus taeniatus | reverse complement strand
CCAACAATTAAAAAAACAGCCAAAACCTCTCATAACTTCTTCAGGTATGGATAACAAAGAGTCTCATGGGTTTTCAAGTAGTCACTTTTCATCTATGCCTTCCTTGCATTGTTTTACTGGTAATAGTCCCTCCAGCATGCTCTTCAGAACCCAAGAAAGCAGGACGCTGATGGAGTCTCAGGTCTTTCTATATAATTAGGGCATTGAAAGGAATCCCAGATTTAATTCTGGATACTTGTCAATTCTAATAAATGTTAATTCCACCAGTCCTTTCTCAGACACTTCAACTACTTTTTGGTCTAATGCATAGGACACTTATGTTTCATGTAGTTGGGCAAGAGATCTCAGAAGATGATTATGGAAAGCTACTCATGGGAAATCTATGCATTCCTATTGACACTCCTTTGAGTGTTATCACACAGCAGCCAGTCAGCTGCACTTGGCATCTGGAATATAAAAGGAATGCTCTTGCACTTGCAACTTACAATTTGGAGGTGCCAAACAGGTACCACTGAGTTGTTAGGTCTTTGACCTTACTGAGCTATGTATCAATACATAATATTGACTTAAGTTTTTCTGAGTCAAGGTGTAGCTTTAAATACAATGTGGCATTATTTGGTGAGTTAATAATGTTCCATTCTCATGTCTGTTTCACTTCTGCTTCAGGGGCTCAGCCACGAGGAGTGACCAAGGTCTCACAGGCTTCTCTGTCACTGTAATGCAAACTTTTACACGTGAAGCCATATTTCTGTTGGTGTGTGAACATAAGCTTATATGGACATAATTGTTACAGGGAGACTGGATTTTTTTTCTTTGAGGCATATGAGTCTAGTTTAAAGTCTTATATAAAAGATGCACAATGAATTTAGGCTGCTAAAGTGCTTTGACATTAAATGAATCCTGTTTATGTACAGCAGTCATCATAAAAATGTTAACTCTTGCCAGAAAATCATTATAGACTCAGATTTTTGTTTTGTAGGACCATTCTTCTGGATTCTTGGCATTCATATATCTGTTAATAGTTTTTGATTTTTAATAATTATTGCATGTTTCTTCTTTTTCTCATAAGTTTTTTTCTTTTGAATATAGCTAAGGCATTACTGTGTTTTCATTAATGTTTCTTTTGAGAATGAATGTCTAAAAACATGGTAAAAGATAAATAGATCTTTAGGACTGTTCTAAGCTTTTCTTTTGCGTGATATGCGATACTAATAATGCCCTACAGTAAAATAATTTAAGAACTTCATTATGATAGTTTCATGTTTCAGAAAGAAATCCTGACAGCTGTATATTATTTCTAATTGAAATTACCAACCTTCTTAGCACCATGTAAGAGAGTCTTTGAAACAGAAACTATTCAATTTATATTATATGGAATATAATTAAATCGTTTTACATTTGCAGGAGCAATTGCCATCTTAGTAAACCTTTTCACAGAACAGTAATGCCATATGTCTTTGCATCTATATAGGTGTATACTTTTGAAATATTTATATCAATCAAAGCTTAATCTTAAAATAGAGAAATCCAACAGTACTTTCTCTATGGAAATGTTAGTAATAATGCAATTCCTCTTCTTGAGATAAAGATATTTTTCTTGAAATTATTTTTGTCCACAATTTTAAGAGAGTGATACTGGATCATTTGCTTAACTGAATGGTATGCTGACTTTAGCACAGTTGCAGCAATTACTTGACTGAATTTGTTTTGTGATTTTATATAAGAAAAAAAGGATTTATTTTTATTTGCAAGATGACTGCTAATTTAGGATCCTAGAATCTGACGTACATCTCTTCAGCACACTTTGTCTTTTCGATTTCCATAGATTCAAGTTGCCCTTAATTTCTTTGAAAGTCATTTTGAAATACAGGTTCTTATCAACCCTTCAAAAGAGGCCATACATGACTCAAAGCTGCAGGCATTGTCATGTAAAGTTAAGAAATCTTTTGCCTTTAACAATAGTCTCTTCCAAGTGGGTGGTGATGAGAATGAGCTAGTAGTACATCTACTGACACTGTTTCTGCACTGTCGATGAGGAGAAAATGTAAGTCTCCAAGGCTGTCAATCCAGCATGAAATTCAGATATTTTTAAAATTATTATTTTAGCTCTGTGAGTCATTCTGTGATACATAAGGATATGTGCAATAAATAGATAATAGGTTAGATCTAGCCAAAGTATTTCAGTGTGACACTGAAGAAGCAGTTGTTATGCTTTTTTGTCTTTGTGTCATTTTGTAAGGGTATTTCTAGATATGTAAAATCAATGATTCAAGTTTAGGTAATTAGACTTTAAATTCTGCTCATTATCTTCATATTAAGAAAAAAAATCCCACAAAGAAAATATAGCAAAAGTGTGTAGTTGTAATTTCAGACTCATGTCTCAGTCTGAGTCAGTTCCACTCATCATATCTGATCTCTCAAAACAAGTCCTGCAACAGAACTGATAGCACATAATACTGTATGAAAACAGAAGTACTTGTGAAAATCTAAAATTCTCCATAATTCTAGTAGCAGTTTGTTTGCTGCACAAACAAGAATTTTGATTATCATTGATTTAGCCTTAATGAACACAGATGTATTTAGTCATGCAGTTCTTCAGCATTTAGATATCTAGCCATAATATTTGACTCAGTGATATTGTCAGCATTGATGCTGAGAATTTAAAATGCTAAACACTGATGAGTGTTCTCAGTAGTATGTGGAAAAGTTTATTATTGGTTGTTTGTCTTTTTCCTCAGTGGAAATGTTAAAGAAAAATAATGGAGAATAAACTATATTAAATATTTCTCTCTTACTGTTTAGCACATTGTTTCTATTTCTTGTCATCAGAAAATTGTACCTCACCTTCATGTGCAAATCTTGAAATCTTGTAGAAGTTCTTCACATCTTTTTTAAGTTTCAAAGTTGTTTGTCCATTGCATATCGACATACAGCAATATATGATACCTACAAATGAGTTAAAATCTGAGCATATGCAATCTGACATGCTTAGATTTTAGAGCTGGATTCCTCTACAAATTTAGGAGATTATTTTAGAATAAGAATTGTAAAATCCATTTACCATACTAATCAGTTTAGTATTTATCTTCCTTTACTATGTTGATCATAATTTAAACTTCCTCTTGATATAGTATTTCTATCCTTTTTTAAAATTTTTCAGAATATATGAAAACTATGTCATAGTTTCCATACTATATAAAAACTATGACAACTCGTTATTGATCAGATGTTTAAAACAATATAGAATGGCCGTGCCCTGTCCCACTGTAAGTGCCAGGAATCAGTATCAAAAAATTAATTCCAAACTCTTCCTACCATGTCTCTGAGCTGACTCGGTAGGCAGAATAAGTTTAAAATACAAAATTGGTTTGACTTTTACTTCACTCTATAGAGAATTCTTGTTAAGGGCAGGTACATGGTCATTTCAGAAATTCTGAGAGCAAGAGGAGAGGTCTTCTGATTTAAGGTTAACACAGTAAAAGCCCATCAAAAGAATGAGCATATTGCTGCTAGTGAAGAGGTCTATGAGTTACCTATCAGAGAATGGTATCTGATATTAATATTGTGTCATGAATGTGTCCTCCAGAAACTAAGTAGAAGCATCTGATGGGAATGAATATTTCAACCAGTACTAAGGAAATGGAACAAATTTCCATTTTGGAAGTGGAATGCTTTAGCTGTTATGCAGGTGTTTATAATATACTCTTTCTTTATGGTGGTCTCTATACTCTAATTTCCTGCAACCTGTGAGTCATTCTGAGAGAAAAATGGATGAGAAACTCGCATGGTAAAAAAGCTGGCACCCTTTATTTTCCCTAGTTCTGCTATCTTTAGGAGGAAAAACAAACATGCAATTATATTTTGTCATTGTAATTTCAAGAATTCTACCTATAAGTTGCATTAGTTTTCCCCAAACAGGGTTATAAATTATAAACAACAGATCTGATCCTGGTTATTTTTATCTTTAATTTCTGTACTGGCAAAGAGAGATTTTTCTTATTGCTGTTGGCTTTTTGTTGTCAAATAACTGGAGATGGTGGTCTTATAATGCAACAGTTTCAAGAGACTGTTGTTCCAGTATTTGTTGGGCCAGTGAGAAAACTTTAATTCAGCTATCCTTGACACAGCAGGACTTTTGACACCTCAGCCTGTTTCATTCCTTGGAGGTCTACAGACTCTGCCATCCTATCATTCTAGCTCACATTCTTATTTTCCTGTAGTCTTCCATGACATGAAAAGGCTCGAGACACTTCATCACCTCTCTTTTGCTCATGGCAATCAATATAAAGATTCAGAAAGTGAATATACTGTATTTTTGGGTAATCTGCTTCAGACAACTCTTTCCAATGTGGTATTTAACCAAGATATAGGCCCTATATAGGTGAATATATCAAGGCATAAGAAATAGAGGGGTTCGACAGTGTTGCTATGCTTTGGTGTTGAATCTCATTAATATTTAAAAGTGAGTTATTTTTCATTCAGTTTAATATATGTGTTTTCATTTAACCTGGGTTTTTTTTTCCCCAAACAAAGTTTTTATATTTTCTTCCCAATTATATAAATCAAAAGTTCTTTTTCCTTTGGGGGTTGGATTCAGACAGGACTAGGCATTTAGTTTTGCAAAATCAATAAGATGAATTCCTGACATGGAATATAAAATAATTCCATGGAAGGAAGGGAAATAGGACCTTTTTTTCTATTTGTATGTTGTCTCTGAGAAGTTACTAATATGGCCTTCACAATTTTATCTGAAGAGATATATTTAGCGGGATAAATCAGCAAGTCACTGAATGTTGATATTGTGGCTTGTCTACATCTAGTGCTCACCAAATTTTGACTGCAGATCTGAAAAGGTTTCCAACTCCAGTCTGTTTTTCCCCCTCAACCCATTTATTGTTCTGAAGAATGCTAATCTTGGTGTCTTTTTTACTTTGTGTTGCAGTTTATCATATAGTTCAGCTGCACCACTATTTTGAAACATTTATAAGAAAAAAAAGAGGAGAAAAAAAAATCCTCAATAGACAAATTCTAGCAAGAATTTGTTTCTGCATTGAACTTTCACTGTTTGTCGTGTAATCAGTAAAAGAAAATGTCTGGAATATTGCAACACCTACTCAATGTGCGTGCATATCATTGTATCCACCCATAACAAATCCGTCAGCAAAGCCGGGGTGATGGGGAATGATTAATGGTAGGAGCTACTGAAGTAAACAGTCATACAAGTAGGAATAATTGTAGAACTCAATTTTTGCATGGATTTCTGGCTGGTTTTGAGACCTTATATATTTTATATATGCTTAAAGTACCACCATTGTTTTTCTTCTGAAAGGTAAGTGTCATAAAGATTTTTGATATCCAAAGCAAATACTGTTTTTAAGGGTAACCGTGGGCATCATAATATAATATGCTAAGTGGCTTATATCACTGACTGATTTTCAAACTGAAGAAATGTGTATTTTTGGAAATTACTTATGGAGAATAAGTAAGTGAATATGGTCAAGATGATTCCTGTGTGAGAATACAGCTGACCAGAGACTGAAACAAATTAAAACTGATTTTTGTGTTGTAATACACCTTACTGACACTGAGTCTCTCTTCTACAAGACCACTAGATCCTGTATGTCCTTTCTTAAAGCCGGTTCAGTCTATCTTAAGAAACAAATTCCCTGCATTTTGTTGGCTGTAAATTTGAAAGGATAGTTGTCCCCACCTCTCAGAGTGTAAGTCTATTACAGAAAATGCACCATCTTAATGTTCAGAAGTCTTTTCTGTTTCTATTAAGAAATGCATTAGGGTATGCACATTTGATTTTATGACACTGCCCTTTACACTAAAAGTTCTCTGCGCCTTTCTAATTTTAACAAGCCAATACATTTATAGACTGTAATTGTATCTTCTCTTAACCTTCATTTTTCTAGAGTGAATGAGCTAAGCATTTTCCAGTTCCTCTTATAAGATTGGATTCTGTTCTTTTGATGATGATCCTGTTATCTTCTACAGCTTGAATTAATATTCCTTGCACATGCATTGTGATCTACTGAAGTCCAGATTAGGTTTTGTGCATTGCATTAAAAGTGGAACAATACCACCTCATTCATTATGGTCATGTTTTCTTGGTTGTTCAGTAATTTCTAGTAGCATTAAACTTTTCACCTTAGTCCTTCCATATACAGTTTATAAGATTGAACTATTTAATGTAAATTAAATTTTTACTCAGTAAATGAAGGACCTTGGATATGCCTGTAAATGTCATCCAATTTCTTTTC
Source organism: Peucedramus taeniatus (assembly GCA_013400575.1). Lineage (NCBI taxonomy): Eukaryota > Metazoa > Chordata > Aves > Passeriformes > Fringillidae > Peucedramus > Peucedramus taeniatus. The sequence continues at coordinate 45,540 of WBNO01028513.1, read as the reverse complement.
TCCATTTTCAGATACTTGCATAAACACAGATAAAACAATCAGATTTTATAAGCATGAAAAAACTCCATGTGTTTTCTTGTTTAAAATATTTTTCAAGGAAGGGATAAATACTTTCAGTCAAACTACATTGCTTTGTGTTACATTTCACATATATCTGTGTCTTGGATTACTTTTATCTTATGTTTTTTTTTTCTGAAAATTCCCAGATCTGCAGTTCTTGGGAACATTTCTCCCACTGCTTTTGAGTAACTTTAATATTTATTCATTTCCAATCAAATAGAATCCTATATTTGTATATATATATACTCACACATATATACATATACATGTGTATGTATATGTATATATGTGCACATATATGTGTGCATATAGATATGTCTGTGCTAGGAAATTGTATAAAAATCTTTGCTCTTCCTTCTTTTTCCCTTTATTTTCCTGAGACTTTGGCTTTTGCTATGTTTAAATCAGAAATTATAGCAATTATCACAAAAGAAAATTATGGTTTTCCAGCTGAATCTATTTAAATTCCTAAAAACTCTGAATGAAGAGGATAGAATAATCTTATTTCTTGGCATCATATGATAATTCTGGATATCCAGACTGCACAGCCCAGCCACTTCAATGCCAAATAGCCTTGACACCTATATGCCTGATTATCTGACTCTATGCAAAGAAGAGATGTATAGTTAAATTTTTTATCCCTCTATGGGACTGTTTTGCTTTCCATTGTTGTAAACACATCTCCACACTTGTTTTTTCAATAGTGCAGTGATTTAAAGATCATGTCACTGCATTATTGATTGTTTGTTATGGATTTTAAAAATAATAAAATAGGCTGGTTTTATTATCTTTCAAAATGTCTATTTTTTAATACAGTTTATAAAATTTCCAATGTCCTACCAAGGTTAACCTTAAGGTTAATTCAAGTTTACTTCTGCAGGAAAAAAGTAATTGGTCTCTTTTTTCATCTAGTCTCTGAATGGATATGTAATATTTTCTTGATTTGCATCTTTGCATCCATCTCAGATAGTGATTTATTTTTCTTTTGTTTTGCTTCTTATGCAATGTATGCATTTAGAAAAGTCATGTGCAACTGGTGTATCAGCAGTTATATAATCCTCATGGGACCTTACAATATTTGCAAGTATAAACTAGGACCATAAGTCCACTGTGGATTTGCTGACTTCTCCTGAATTTCATTAAGAGGTAAAGAGGGGTGAACAATATTAATTATTACAATAAGCTGTTTTAACATTTTACAAAGTAAAAATACTTTTCTGTAAGTGGAATATTTTCATATTATCTGTGGACAGAAGGGCAAAGAAACTACTGAGATCAGAAGTGCCATATGATCCTTGATCCATGGCCATCTGGACATGTATGTGACTAATGGGAGATGATCATATGAAGCAGCAAACAGAGATGATAGATTATTTTTATCATGTCTTTCTTTTTATCTGTCTATCCACTTAGTTGCAGAGGTTGAACTTCACTCAGATTGTCAACAAAGCGATTATTCCACTCATTGGTCAATGTGTGTTCATTTTCTGCTGATTGCTGCAGGGATCGATGCAGTGTGTGCTGATCTTTCCTCAGGTTCATTTTCCAAGGGCAGTTATGTGTAATCCTCATAGCATGGTTTAACCCCAGCCAGCAGCCAAGTACCACAGTGCTGCTCACAGCCTCCCTCACACCCTGCATGCTGCAGTAGGGTGGGCAGAGAATCCCAACAGCAACAGTGCTTGTGGGTTGGCATAAAGACAGTTTAATAGATAAAGCAAAACTCATGCACACAAGTAAACCAAAACAAAGAATTCATTCACCACTTCCCAGGGTTCAATATGCATAAAGCTTACTTGGGAAGACAAATGCCATCACTCTGATCATGTTCCCCACCCAGCCCCTTCCTTCTACCCTAATATACTGAGCATGATGCTATATGGTGTGGAATGTCCCTTTGATAAACTGGGAACTGCTGTCCTGTGTCCCTTCCCACCTTCTTGTGTACAGCTCCTCACTGGTGGGGTGGGATAAGGAGCAGAAAAGCCCTTGACTCTATGTAAGCACTACTCAGCAGTAACAAAAACATCCCTGTGTCGTCAAAACTTTCCAGCACAAATCCAAACCCAATCCCATACAGGTATTATGAAAAGAAGTAACTTTATCCCAGCCAAAACCAGCACACCTCAGTTTGTCTGTTCCATAACAATAGGTCATAAGTTATGATTAATAGGTTGCAAGCTGTTGAAATAATAATTCACACATGGGGAAAATCATGGACAAAGGTGTGATAGAAACTTTCATCTCTCCTTTTGAAACTCTTGTAGAAGATGCTATGGTTGGTGTGCTATTTTTAAAAAAAAAAATATTGTTCTAATAACTTTTATTTTATCTTTTAATTTATTAGAGAAGGGCATGCATGTGTTTTCACACACTTAGAGGAGAGGTTCTATTCATAGGTGGATCTGGGCAGAGATGGAAGCAATTGCAAATCAGTAGATTCTCAGGAAAAAAGCCCAACTTTTGTCTTCCATTTACTTCAATATATATCTACAGGCATGCCTTATTGCAGAAATAAATAAATGAATACTATTAAAAAGAACAATTTGGGTCTTTCACCAAAAGTTTTTGCTGTTATTTTATGATATGAAAAATGTCTTTTAATTGAAATTCATCTCTGGAGGATAAAATTACCTAAGGCAGTATTTGCAAGAAGTGCCTTTATATAGCATTCTGAACTGCATATAATGAAATATTTCAAATTATATTGAACATATACAGAACCCCATGGCAACTCTCTGTATAATGCTGCCTGTGAAAGGATCCTAGAAAAGATAAAATATATTTGCCCTATCCAGTTAGAGACCTCTGTTTGGATCAAAGGGTTTTGAGAAAATTGAGGTATAGACTGATATTTTTTGAGCTATGCTATTTCTAGTACATATGGATTAATTTTACTAGAAAATATTAAGAATTAAATCTGTAAACATGTAAAGGACAATAAGAAATATATATTTCTGTAAAAATTTAAGTTATAGGTTTTCAGGTGTTTTTCTGTTTGCTTGCTTGCTTGTTTCATTTTTCATTTCAGTCATATTTAAGTAATAATGATGGCATGGTTTATTTTGACTTTCTCAGGGATAAGAACCTGTCTTACATTCATAAATTGCAGTATGTGTATCAGCTTGTCTTTAATTCTGAGCACTCTGTGAGGAAGGGATAATAAGATACTTATTACAATATCATCTTACTATGAGGCTCAAATTCTGTTTCCAAGGTATTTGTAAAATATAATACCAATTCCCTAAACTCCGGCTAACCTGATTGTAAGATGCTGCTTATTTATACAGCAATGATGTATATCTGTATATTTATGAGAATAGGATAGTCCTTTTTTGATCTTAATTAGGTATGAACTAAGGTTTTTAGATGTCTGTGAATTCTAGGTGTATACAAATAAATTCTGTGATTTATATTTTTCAATTGCTGATGAATAAACATGAAGCTTTTTTTTTTTAAGTAATATAAATATGATTTTGTCTTGTTTCACAACCTTTACTTTTCTGATTAAAGCTAGTGTCCTGCCTTGATAAATTAAATCATTTAAATTTTCCAGTCATGATGAGAAAATAGTTGCAATATCCGCATACATAATACTTATTATGATATAGTTCCCTGTGTCCAGAAGTTGGTTTTCTCTTTGACGTAAAGAAATTCCATATTGACTTTCTTAACTGAATAACATCTTTCACAGAGCATGAAGATAACTTAAGTCCAGATATAATTTGTACTGAAACCCTGTAATGACTCATAGCTTCAGTTCTTTCAGTGTAAGCCCTAGCGTAGACATTCATGTTCCAGAATGTGTTATATCTTAATTTAGTTTAAGCCAGCTAAAAATGACTTAAATCAATATAATGCAGTGTTAAAGTTAGGAATGTTTACACAGAGGCTTAAAATATCAGTAGTATTTACACTGAAATTTCATGCAAACTGTATGTATACATAAGACATCTTTTAAAAGCTTTAAAACCAGTAAAAACTTCTACTGCACTGTCCCATTTCCCAATCTATCTCAAACCTATTGCACCTCAAGCTGTTCCTGTTACATTTAGGAGTTGAAGGGACACATTTGAACATGATGTGAAAAGACTTTCCTCTCAGGAAACCTTTTGTGCCTGGGCAAGGGCACTCTGAATCAGCTGTTCGTTCACGGTTTTTTGATCTGCGCAGCTTCCTTTGCAAGGATGAGGGGGAGGCTCTCCTCCTGTTTACTTTTGGACACAAATGCACCCTGGACTGTGATTGAATATCACCATAATTAAGGATAGCTATTTTCACTCTGTTTTGAAGCATATGTAATCTTCCAAACCTGTGTGAGATGGGTATAAAACTTCTATTCTGATTTGTTTGCCATGTGCTTTGTGTAGCATTAATTCTGCACAGGTATTACTGACTCCATTCAAAGCCAGACACTAGGAAATGAGTTGAAAAAGGTGGTTCATGGCAGTGAAAGTTATTTTCTATTGTGTTGCTCACACTTTTTGTTTTGTTAGGAATGGAGAAATAGAAAAGTTTTTATAGAGGAGGGAAATGAAATTATCATTGGGAATGGAGAAATACCCTGTCAAGAGAAATCAAGCAGTTTAAAGGAATGACAGAATAAAAAAATACCTTTATAAAAGTGCCTGAAGTGTGGCTTATTCCCTATGCAGTGGTAAAGAAATGGTTTATCAACCTGTCTTTAATTAATCCATTTTACATGGCTGGAAACTATATCTCCAGAAGCTGTAGGGTTGTTCATGCATGCAAGGAATTTTTCTGTGATACATGGATATTGTTCAAGAAAGAAAACAGTAATCCTTTTTTAAAGCATTATGGTTGAGTTCTCAATCAACTTACTTCATTGAGTGTCCTAGAAGTCTTTCTCAGAGTTAGAGTATTGATCACATTTTATTTTCCCTAGGCGATAAGTAAGAGAAATAGATGTGCACATTTTATGTCACATTCAGACTATGCCAACAAATTGTACGATTTATTGTCTTAGTAGGAACAATTGAATCACTTCCATAAAATCCCAAGTATAAATCCAACTAAAACTTCTACAATATGGTATGTTGACTTAATTTATTTGGGAGTCAGATTCTTTTCAGCATGGAACCATCAGTTCCTTGCAGTTCCTGTGAGGGACAAGGACTGCGAAAGTAAGGCTTTATTTAAATACAATATGGTAAGAGATGAGAGAATTTGTCCTTTCATAACCACGTAAACTTTGCTGTGGAAACAGAGAAATCACATCAGACTGAGAAAGAGTATTTTTAAAAGAGAAAATGGAATGTTTTATGTACACTGACAAACTACCAGAAAGCAAAACCTAATCAGAATTTGAAATTCAAGGGTCAAAAATTAATTTCAAGTTTTGAGGCAGTAAGAGGTTGCTGAACTGTAGTAGAGTGTTTTAACAACAAAATACTGTGCTACTAGTAGATGAAAGATCAGTCTTCTCTTCAGTGGCCATTGTATGGTAGGAACATGATCAGGAAATAGTATTCTGTGTAGTTCTCATTCTGCCATCACAGAGGCAGGATGAGAAATATATAAACCGATGCTTACTTTAGCACATCTTCAAAACATTCCTTGCCTTTGAAACCTGGGATTAGATGGTCTTCACAGATCCCTTCCAGCCTCAAATATTTTGTTATTCCCAAACACAGAATGAAAATTGTTCAGTAATTAATCATCATGTGTAATTGTATTTATGCTCCAGGAAGTTCCTCAGTGGCAATTATAGTACTTGTTTAACAATAGGATTATTGATTAGTGCTTTTATTACTTTTATTATGAAAATGTCTGTATGAGGCTGTTATCATTGTTATATGCATTTTATAAATAGTTCTGTCTATTGTTTGCACATAAAAAAAATAAAATATACAATTAATTACTATTGTCATTTTACAGGTGGAAAACATAGGCCAAAAGATAAAATCCTTATGCTCAGTGGTTTTCTAAGCATAATGCACATTTCCACCCTTGGTGACCCTTTGAAACATATGGGTGAGTTAGAAAGGGAACCTCTGCAGTCAGAGTCACTCTGTCAGCAGTTCCAACATCCCTTCCCTGAGCTGTGTTTGAGAGCAGAAGAGGAACTGACTGATGGTAGTTACCAGCATACACAGGGTATGTGTGAGTGTGGGCTCTCTGTGGTTGTTGAAATATCTCAGCTAACTGCTGATAAAGTTGGATTATTATTAGGTGCTAATTGATTCTGTGAAATAATAAAAACAAAACAGATTAAGAATATTTTTATTGAAGAATTACCTTAACAATTTACTGTGAGGTGGTTGCTACATCTGTAATTATAGAATAATCTTCACTGCCTCTGTACAAAGAAGAAAAGTATGTGATCTATTTTACAGACTCTAATGTCAGCTGATCCCTTCATCTACTCTTGCCAAAGGTAGTTCAGGTCATCCTTGGCAAGGATAAACTACTAATGGGAGGCAAAATATTTGAAGTAAATTTAAAATCTAGTAGTTTTTAATAATAATTTGTAAGATGATATGTACCTTCTGTTTTTTGACAGAATGGTTCTCGTAATTTTAATGGTACAGTTAGGCCAAATTCTGATCTTCATGCAGCACAGGAGAAAAATCTCTTTCTACAATGAAGTTTTCAAATGATCCTGCTGATTAAGTTTCAGAACAGCTGTGATTTTTTTAGTTTTCCCTTATATAATAGTAAATTAAGCTGTGGTATAATCTGTGCCTGTGAATGTGTCTGATGGGTTTTTCTCTCTTGTGTCTATTTTTGTCCCCTGATTATTCCCATTTATTATGGAAGATGAATAATATATCAGTGGTGTAGGTGTATGTATAAAGCATTTTTTTCCTGCTTTAAAGAATGACAATTTTTACTTTCATATTCTATTTCCTATATGTTGTATTATTATATATTTTGTATAATATTCAGTGTTTCTATTTCTATTTTTATATTTCATAAATATGAAAAATAATGTATTTTTAATAACTGTGCCCAAATAGAATTTTTTTCTGATAAGAAACTATTAGACCCTTCCATTAAAGTCTTAAATTATGGTTTTGCTTTTCTAGGTACCAAGCTAATCTATCTTATATATATATAAAACATCAGAGACAATTTACAGTTAATTAATAAACACACTGGATCATAATAAGCTAATAAAGGCAAGTGATAATGTGTCTTTGGGATAGAAAATCACTCTTAGGAGAAAACAAGATAGAAGTGTTCAAAACATTTGTTTTAAATCCACCCTGCATAGTAACTAGATACATACATATTAGTAATTCAGAAGTATTATATATGTAGCTGATATGATACATTGGAGAAACTGCAAATATTACAATATCTCAAATTAAGGAATGTTACTGTATTTTCATCTCTGAGTTTTCCTTCACACATTGCCTCTGAACACAGAAGAAATGAGCCCTCTGGTATTCAAGTGATTTCATATTTTCTGTGGAAGTATTTGACATTTGGCATGAGCTTGTCAGATATGTCCATGATCTGTTGGTTAGTTAGAGATCACCCTATTTACTACTGATGTTTTTTTACTTCAAAGGAGAAATTACATTTCCAGGTATTTGAATAGCTACATTGTGCAAAATTAACACTGTACACAGCTGCCTTAGAATTTTGTTTTCCTCGGCAGAGTAACTACTACTATAAAGTAGTAGTTACTATAGCTATATAGTAGTACTTTACTACTATAAAGTAGCTCCAGATTAACAAAATATATAAGTAACCATTAATGACTGTCACACATATAAAACTGCACTGGAATTGGAATGATGAAAAGCTTGTCCTAGGGGATAAAGAAAATACTGTTCAGATCTGCAGCTAGTAGGGAAGATTTATGTATGTCATGGTGATGATACCAGGCATTTAATTCCTGTCAGGAAGTAGCTCTACTGTCAGAGAGAGTTTGTGCACAAAGAATTCTCAAGTTCCCAGGTGCTTTCTTGCATTGTACACTTGGCCTTGAATGCACAGTTCCTGCCAAGTGCTATAAAATGCTATAAACATTAGAAAAACCCAACCCACAATAAAATAACTGCCTGCATTTCACTGTATGTAGTTCAGAAAAGGATAATGATTCTTTGTCATTGAGTTCTGGTGTGAATTGGCAAATATTTGTCTGGTAAATGGGATAATGACTGTAGCATAGACTACCCACTTTGTAGTGTCTCAAGAACAGGTCCCACATTATTATTATTGTTGATTAAGAGAAGCAGAACATAATATAACTCCTAGTCAAAACCAGATGAATTATCTTTCTTTGTTTATAGACTGTGTGTTTTAGGTGGTCTGCCTAAGAAATTTCAACTGCTTGCAATTATAGGTGTTTTTGTTTCATAATTATTCACAAGATTTTTATGTTCATTCTAAAGCACACGATAATCTCATACTCTGTCAGTATTAGACACACTACAACATGAAATGTTTTTTTTTTTCCCCCTCAACATGCACAGGTTGCCAGAAAAAAAAGGAATGGAGATTGTTAATACAGACATTTCCTAAGACACAGTGTACCTTTTGAGAAAATAAATAAACATCACTTTGACATGAAGGACAATTAACAGTGCCATGAATTACTGAGGACAGGTAAACTGAAAATTACTTTCCTTCTGTTCTTTCATTCATTAATACTGTGTGTCTACTAAGGCCTGCTATTACCTCCTTCCCAAACTTTATTTTTGCCTGTTCATTTATAACTTTTCATGTATTCATATACAAGGTTTTATAAGAAAAAAAGTGTATGAATGGTTGATTGGTTATCAGTGTTTATGACAGATCTCAAAATGACTTTTAAGTTTGAAACTGTAGGTTCTCCACTGATAGCAGACACAAATTATAGGGAATGAATTATTGTGACTCATCTGTGTCAGTCTTGGAATCATTTGTTTGTGCTTGATGTATAAAGTAGAGCTAAGCATTAATCATTAACAGTCAGAGAAGTCTGCTTGCATTCCAAGGGATTTGGGGTGCAATAAGCATGGAACTTTTTATTCGAACATAAGTGTGCGTTGACAGGAGCATAGTCCTGTATTTTGTATTTGTACAGAGGAATACTGAATCATGAGAGACATTTAGGGTACAGAACATTTTTCAGCCTGATTTTTTCACTTTGTTGCCTTTTTTTGTGCAGTCATGATTGTGAAAAGGGAATTCTGATGGCTACCAGCACTGGAATGGGAATTTTACATTTTCAGTTTTCATGCAGCTAAATAGATTTTGAAAACTTTTGGAGGTTAAAAATCAGGTTTTTGTTTCTTTTTTTCCTTGTACTAGCACTTTTTGAGACTTTACCCTACATGCAAGTATGCTATTAAATGAGAATTATTTTGTGTTTTGAGTTCTATAACCATCCAGATCTTAAAAAAAAGTTTTCAAGATTAAAAAAAGCCAATTATAACAAAATTAGAAATAATGATATTAAAAGAATATCAGGATTTTTTTTCAGTTATCTTTCTTTCACCCCAAAGAAGGACAATCTCTATAAATCAAAGAAGAACATTGTTTTCTTCTAAAGAATAGTTTGTTTTCTTTTTATTATTTTCAAATGTACAGAAGACCATTTTACTAAAGATGTATGCCTTTACTAGTATGCCTTATAGTAGAATGTTACTATCTTTTCTAATAACATTAATAGAAATTACTGGGCAGTGATGACTGTCATGTTTCGGAGACTGCTGAGAGGTGTTTTAAGAAAGTTTTTGGTGTGTTGGTGCAATACAATTGGAAAAGTTGCAATGATGGTGATGAGCTAAATTAGAATTCATTTTCATTGGTTGGTATTCATTTAAAGGCAAAATAAAAAAGAAAATAAATTTTCAAAATAAATGTGAAAGCATCATGGAAATAGACCTATCTGAATTGATATTTAGTCCTTTGTTCTCTTCCCTGTAGGAAAAAAGAGTTAAAACTAACGTATCACTGTTGGTATTTGTTCTGTTACTGCCACTTGTCTGTGAGAATTCCTATCTCAAATCTGTATACCACCTGCAGGGTGGAATTCTTCTCATTTATTTTTTTATCACCTGGAACTTCAGATTTTTTTGTTTGGTGGGTATTTTTGGTTGGTTGGTTGGGTTTTGTTCTTCTGTTTTGGTGGTTTTTTTTTGTGTGTGTGTGTGTGTTNGGTTGTTTTTTGTTGTTTTTTTTTTTTTTTTTTTGGTTTTTTTGTTTTTTGTTTTTGTTTTTAATAATATTTGCTGAATACTCATACCAGTAACTTTTTTGGCTACTATATAAAATTACTCAAATCATATGTCTGGGTATAAGTAGTATCACTGTCAGTCTTATATTTACATAACTATTTTTAAATTACATTCTGGGATTGCTTTCTTGCACTGCAGAAGAGAACTGTTGTGTATGGATTAAAATTAACATTCTACAAACCTTTCCTTGAAATATATAGGTTTTTATAATGCTTGAGGAAGCACAAATGACATATATGGTGTTTATATTATCTAATTACCCATACTGTTGTCTTCTGAATAAACTTAGGACTTGTGTATTGGGTTTGCACGGCAAGATTTCAGTAGTTGGAGGGCTACAGGGGTGGTTTCTGTGGGAAGCTGCCAGAGACTTCCTCTGTGTCTGATGGAGACAATGCCATGGGGCTCCAGGATGGACCCATCACTGACCCATCAGCCTTGGTGGTAGTGCCTCTGAGATAACATTTCTAAGAAAGGGATAAAAACCCCACCTGCACAACAGGCAGCAACAGGGACAAGAGAGAATACATGAAGGAAAGAGCTCAGCAGACACCAAGGTCAGTGAAAAATGAGAAGGAGGAGGTTCTCTGGGCACCATAGCAGAGATTTCCCTGCAGCCTGGGGTGGAGCAGATCCACCTGTCCAGCTGAGGAGGTGAGTGATGGAAAGGCTTCAGGTACAGCTGGTATCCAGCCAAGGTCAACCCACTGCAGCTTGACATGATAATGAAGGGATATATTACAGAAGTAATCTCTTTTTTTCCCCCTTCTCCATCTCATATGGTAGATTTGCAGGTTCTCCAGGATAAAAAAACTTATTATCTAATATTGGACGTAAATTGCACAAGCCACTGGCATTTAAAATACAGTGCACTAAATACACTTGTTATGACATTGCCATTTTTTGCATGGGTGGTCTAGCTTTAAATAATGTCTGTGTTTAAACATATTTTATTGTTATGGAAGGATAAATTGGAATTAATGACAGAATTTAATGCCAAAAATTCAGGTACATTATATGTACTTTAGCAACAATTCCTTTATAAAATTCTTAACAGCAAAAAGTTACTTATCTTCTTCAGCTGGTGTAACTTAAGGAATTGCAAGGTAATAAACTTGAAAATTTTCCTATCTTTTGAACAGCAATGGGCTTATGAAAAACTAATCTGCTTTCTGAATGACTTGGACCATCTATGATTTATTTACAACGGAGCAAATCTTTTCAAATATGTCTCAGAAAGCCCTTAGGCTGAACTATACCTTCCATCACTTAGGAGATAAATAGAAGTGCCTTAGTAATTGTGTCATTGTGGGTCAAATTCCAGAGTACATCTCAAAGTCTTAGACAACTAACAGTTTTTGAGGGAAGATAAGCAAACATTCCAAATAGTGGCTGCTATAAACCACCAAAGGATGATGTATCAATAGTATTTATTTTCAAAATTTCATACTCGTGTTGGGTAATGAATTGGACCTGCTGAACCTTCGTCCTCTCATAGTTTGTCATCTGCATCAGCAAAATTTCCTTGGAGCTTTTTCCCAGGAAAAGGATGGGAACCAATTCACTGTCAGAAAAGCAGATACAATACTTCAAGGTTCTGCAGACTTTCTGTACAAAACAGCAATTGAAAATAATGGCTCAGTACTTTGCAACTTAGTGACTTTGTAATCCAGATAGTATAGTCCTCAAAATCCTCTGCTATAAAGTATGAAAAATACTGTCAATATTTAGGCTTTAATGTGCTCCAAAGGATCAGATTGACTATGAATGTACTTTGCTTAAAAACTGACATTTGAAAAATCTGTGTAATGGTAGCCTTGCTATTATAAATTCATATATCCTCAACTTTTTGGAAAATAGTCCTTCCTGCATAAGGTTTTCTAACTGGCTAAATTTCAAAGCAACAGCTATTTTAGTAACAGCTTCTATTCTTAGGTGAGAAATGTTAAAAACTTCAGTATTAGTGGTTATTGGTACTCTTTAACTTCTCTACTTAGAAGCAGAAAGAAATTAATTACTGTGTGACCAAAGGGGGAGGGCAAAAATAGCAAAAGTACAGAAGTCCAAATGTCAAAAGCAAAAAGCTAAAGCAAATATATTTAAAAATATTTGAAACACTTTTGTGTCACCTTATGTGACATTCAAGAGGAATGTTATTCCAGTTATTATTCCAGAGTGTGAAGAACTGGCTGAAAGTGCTCAGTGAGTCCTCAAGGAACTGACCTGCCCTCAGCAGGTGAAGGTATTTTGGAAGATAATATAAATTCTTGCAGTCAGTAGATGATGACACCTGCTTCTTACTCTTCATCTGCAGAAAGGTGAATCTACTTTCTACTCAGGACTCACTCACTGTTTCTGCTTGAGCATATTTCACTGATGTGATTGTGGGATTATGTTCTCTTGGACTCTCACGTTCTTAGTAATACTGAAGAACAGTAAAACTTTATCCTGGTCCTCAAGACATCCTGTCTTTGTGATGAAAACTTTTCCCATGGGTTTTCTTCCTTTCCAGAGATATCATTTGCCATTGAATCCATGTGTCTCAATATCATTTGAAAATCTCTAGAAAACTTGGACTGTATTTTAATTATAATGAAATGTGAAAACAGAGGAATTCTGCAATGTTCTTGGGTTTTTGAATTTTTAACTTCATATCATTTTAAATTAAAAATCAAGCTGTAATTGTTGTATTTAAAAGACAACAGAAATGCCTCTCAATATGTAAAAGTATGTTGGATTATAGGATGTCTTGTAAATACTAAAATTAATTATTTTGGAAGAAAATAATTAGAGCGATGGAAATATTATAAGCATCAATATTTTGCATCCATCCTATTTTCTTTATATTGTATTTTTAATGCAGTCAAAGAGGACATTTACACAAGCAAATATTGGAGCACAGTTCCAGTTGAAATACATGAGATTCATGTTTTTTCTTTCCCACAGTGTCTAAAATATTTAGGGTAAACCTATGGGTGTTGTGTGTTCCCTAAGGTATATGAGGTTTGTGGGCAGCTCCACTTCTGATTCAAGGTGTGGGCTGCATTGCCTGGACTATGCTGTGCACTACACTGCCTATGTTGTGACAATAACTTTGGGACTCAAATGACTGTTTCTCTTCACTCTTCCTGTTGCCATCCCAGGTAGTTTTCACATTAAGCTATGCCACTATGTTGTTGATCACACAGTGTGCTTAGACTCTCCTACATTTCCTGTGTGTCTAAATTTCCTGTGGTAGGACACAACGCTGTTATTATGGAAGACTCCTCTCAAGTTTCCATTTGCTAGGAAACAAATAACATTGCTTAGGAAAATGATCAGTACTGCTAAAGCTACTGAATGTACTAAGTTTAGAACTTTTATAGTTCTTAATAATACCTCATTTCTTTAATTCCCAACTCCCTCACCACAGTTTAAAAAAACAAACCAAACAACAAAAAGCCATGTGTTTCAACCTAGATATGATAACAGGCACCATCTTAGAATGCAACATAATTAAGTAGCAAAATAATCTTATGACTTTTGTTTCTTTTATTGGTCTGCACATAGATGTTTTACAATTTGAGATCCAAACCACTTGAATGGATAACTTCTTTCTTTTTATATATACATCTCTTTTATTTCTTCTTTCTTTTTTTTTTATCCACAACCCTTCATATTTCCAACGTTGCAAAATTATGGGATACCAAAACTTAGAGATTCAGGAGTGAAAATTTCCTACATCATGGGAGTGAAGATTACTGAAATAAATATAAAGAATATGAGTCTCCTGCATGGCTTATGAGACAGTATTATAGACTGTGAAGGTGAATTAATGAGCAAAGTGGAAGGTATAAGAGAAGATCAAAGCTTTATGGTTAAGTGCATTATCATAGGAACATCACACAAAATGGTATATGATCAAATGAGTAGTTGCAAGGCTTGAAAGGTCTTTAAAAATATCATCCTCCACTGTTTTGATTCACAAAACTGGCTTCATGTGTGTGATTTAATAAACATTAAGTGCTCTTAAATTACTGATACCAGCAGGTCTCTGTATTTTATATACATTATTGTGTGTTTAACTGCATGTTAGAAGTCCACATTCAATTGAAACAATAGGAATTCATACAGAAAGAAATGGCCATAATTTTCAGTGAACAATAGAGATAGGTGTAAAATTGTTTGAGTTGTATATGAGAACCCCCTGAGCAAGGCTGACATATGGCTGGTGATATCCTGTAGGGAACTGTAGAATGCAAGGTGGTAATGATAATCCTTCTTAGAAAATAAAGGTCACAAGTGATAGCAAGTGCCAAGAAAGCATCAGGGATTTTTTTAGAGCCTACTGGGTCAATAAAACCTCAGTAGGCTCATGTATTTCTTTAACTGTAAAAAACCAATTCATTTTGGATTCGGGAGTATAAGGGCTTGTGAGTAAGGGAGAGAAAAAACTTCTTCCTACCCTGAGCCAATGCCTGTTTCTTCTAGGATATATTAGTTTTAGGAGATTATGCATTGGAGCCATTGACCTGATTTCCAGCTGTGTTGATTTCCTGAAAATCCAAAGTCAATAGAAGCTAAGGCAGTAAGCATTTCAGGGATACAGTTCCTATATTGTTATATACGGATACTGTTATGGATTTTGTATACTATATAAAAGTTTATTTCCAATTAACATTTATTTAAGGAAGTTCCGTATTAATAAGTGATTGACTGAAGTAACCTGAAGCTCACTTTTTTCCTTCTAGATTATTCTATTCATGTTATATAAAGAATTATGAAAAATAATTCTGTTTTTACATTTTTAATGGTAGTGGTAATCACTCCATCATATCCATGAGTGATGGACATTCATATGGCAAAAGTTATATTTGTCAACAAGTTAGTCCCAAGTGCAACTGGCATGTACTTGACTTTTAGGACTATGTTCAGAAAAAGGGAATAGAAATTAAGTCATGTTATTGATGCAACTGGATAAGTGTTAAGGTATGTAAAAAGAAGAAAGTACAGCAGAAGTTAGGATGACTATTAACTATTTTGCACATGGAGAAATTCACATTTTCAATTATGTCTTTGCAATCTAACACTTACTGACCCACTTATTTCTCCGTTGTAATTGACTTCAGAAATATAAATTAATTTATGTGTAACCTATGCAACTATACAGAGAAATATGAAAATGTTTCATATGCTGAGATTTATGGAAAAAAATAATTTGAAGACTGCATGTAATATTAATGCTGGAAAATGATTTAGTTAGCTATACTAACTTTCATTTGGAATTCAGTTACTGTATTGTGTCTGTCTATCAAACATCTGCTTGTTTGTGCTAGGAAAAATATTGCCCCTACCTTACCAAATATAATAGGCTGCATTTGAAAATACAGGGGTTTTTTTGTTAGCGTGAAGTTCCTCCTGGGGTTTTTTTTTTGTCCCATACAGGTTTTCCTCCCAGACCAACCTTTATGCTTTCAATGAATTTGTCACAAATGTCTTTATAGCTGACTTGTTCACAAGGTCTCTTTACAGCTTTTCTTTTCATGGTACATGGCATGGTTTTCTTTGATGTGCAAACTGCTGGTGCACAGAGATCCATTGTTCTCTAGATTGGTAGATTGTACTTTGTCTGCTTCTTGTTGCTCAGCATTTGCTGTCCAGTTCATCTGTATTTATAAAACGTTAGCATGATGCAGCTCCTATCTGCACCTGCACTACAGGAACAGCTTCTTACCATGGCTGCCACCAGAATTAGTATCGCTGTTCATCGTTCACTACTGATAGAGATTTTTGTGTTTCTAATTTTTATATAAACTGCTTTGATTTGAGAAATTAGATGACTTATGATAGATAAGCTTGTGAATACCTTCATTTCAAAACTCAGTCTGTCTATATGGTTTAACTTTAACTAATTTGAATTCACTAAACTACAGTTTAGCTATCCACCCATCCATCAGGCTTTCTGATGAATTTTTGCATTATGGGACTCATATATGGAAGTTACAGGGTTTTTTTTAGACATGGATAACAGCAAAAAATTGAATTTAAAAATAACAAATTACTGATTTGAATTCTGTGAAATGTATATGCTTGGAAAAATGCTGGACTCTAACTTTATAGAAATATTTTAGTGTCCACTAATCTATTTGTCCTGTTTCCAGATGTAAGGTTTTAATCCACTAGACTTCTTATGTCTAAACAATCTGTACCAGATTACTTGAGAAATCCTCAGAATGTAGTCTTGCACTTCATGCTAATATCCAAATACAATGCTCTATTATATTTTAGTATTATTATTAATCTGGTTCCTCCTATTTCTCGACAAATGAGAGCTTGCTCAGTAAGGTTAGGTTTCTTTGCTAGCAATAGTTGATGGCATTAGATAAGGTTAGTTTTCTTTAGCAATTGCATTAATAGGAAATTCTCAGATTCTTATAGCCTTACAGATTTGGGCCATAAGAACTTTGGTTTTGTAAAAATAATTAAGGAAGTTAAAACTATAATGTTTGCTGTAGTGCTTTTTCTGGGTTACTGCCAGTATGACTGGTAAAATCACTCATGAGATTATTCCTGCAATTATACAGAGCTATAGATCTAGCAAAGTGCATACCTTATATAACAAAGCAATAAAAACCTAAAATAGCAGAGTGGAAAGAAGAGGGAAGGAAAGCAATTTTACTGTGGTTTTGTGAAATACAGCACTGTATTCACTCACACTTGATCATATGGCATCCAGCTCCTCACTCTGTCATCTGTCCTTCACAACTGGTGCATGAGGTGTATGTAGACAGTGTGTGGACCTAATTGAAGCCAGTATTCTTTAATTATTATCATTTTAGTGTGCTAAGGAATTGCCCTCTCACTGAATTAGGCTACCTTCAATCCTTTAGCCTCCGGGGATACAAGGAAATAAAGACTGACTGTGAAACTGAGTCTAATTACTGGGAGGCTGTGTGCAGCTTTTTAACATTAGGACTCCTTTCAGAGTAACAAGCAGGTGGGATCATGGGGAAGAAATGAATGCTTTTGTTCAGCTTCTGCATTTGCATGCTCTTTTTTGTTAGATATGTAAAAATTTAATAGATGTAAATTAAGGATTGTCTTTGTGGAACCTTAACTTAATAAACAGCCTGTGCTTCCTAAATGATTGTACAAAGCAAGATTTAGGTTCATTACACTTCTCTAAAACTGCAGACTTTTTTTTTTTCTTCTTCTTTTCAATCACAAATGCAGGTTAGATCTCCTATAAAGGGCAAGTTCAGTCCAGTGTCACTAGATTTTTATGCAATTCATTGGTAGTTGAAAGGTTCCTGTGTTTAGAATATTAGGGAATCAGAGTGTTCTGAGAAAAAGACAGAGCATGAGAGGAAAATAACAAAACTGCAAGTTTTGTCATGGTGTGGACTGTGATAGTAGCTTTTAAATGTCATGCTATCAAAGTGGATCCAAATGAGAGGAAGAGGGAGACCGAGGGTAGTCACATCTTGTCTGGGGCTGATCAGTGTCCCTGTTTCATTTGCCCAGGGTGTCTTCAGGCCTATTCCCATTCCTGTCATTCCAGGGAGAGCTTAGAAGGTTTCTTCCTCCGAAGGAAATTTGCTTTAATACTATTAATTTATGAAATGTTTGCATCATTAAATTTTTCATGTTGTTACTGAGTTTTTTGAAGAGTGTGGAGAGTAAAATTGTAATGCTGTTTTCTAACTTTAGTCTCCTTTCCATTCAGATATGAGAAGGAGTTTTCATACAGCCACTGTACCGCTCACTCATTTTGTGGTGGATGACAGTGGTTACATAAAATGTATTTTTTAATTTTATTCTAAAAAAGGATCGCAACATTTCTGATCCTGGTATGACCAGTGCCAAAATCTTCCTGAGTCTGAGAGCTGCAAGATGTACACAGTGTACCTCAGGAAACTGGCATTAGCAGGATAGTTAATGGGTGGAGGACCATAACAACTTCTTATGGGTTTTCCTCTGAGAAAAAACACCATTAAATTAGCATAGCCATACAAGAAGAAATAAAATATTTAGGTGTTACTAAAACTTTTTGAAAACTTTCTGGAAAATAGTACAGCTTTCCTAAAGTCAAGAGCAGGGCAGATTTAAGCCATCTGAAAATGTATTACTTATATTTTAGTATTAAATTTGTCATTAAGGATGTTGGCATGACCATGGTTTCATTGTACAGATGGGATTGACACCAAATTTCTGAAGACACTTTCCCTTCAGCAACTGCATGGGAAGTTTGTTTTGATCTTACTGTGCCCATTTAATCATTACTTTCTGCTGCTGTTGCTAAGAATGGTGCCCATTTTAGTTTGACTGGTGATTTTTCTGAACATCAGTCTGCTATGCACTGTGCTGAGATCCACCAAACTTATTTCAAATTACAAGTGAGAACATCCCACCCTTTACTCCTCCACATGCTGCTCTTAATATAGGGATTGTATTCACATCAAAGCTGTCAGAATGTTTCTGTGATCTCATTAGCTATACTTATTTCTACCTACAGAATAAATGAATCATCAACTGAAACAGCACTAAAGACCAACTGCTAAAACTCACATGGCTATAAGTATATCCATGCTGAGAAGAGATATGTTCTCAAGTCTGGAGATTCAAGTTGTTGAAGTCACTAGCTTTGCAGACCTAAAAAGGGGTTAAGTCATTTTTGAGATGAATTTGGGTCTAAAGTCTTTAACATGGACATAAAATTTTTAAATCCATTAACAAGTAGTTTTAAAATTCCACATAGCCTGTAAGTAAAAGCCTTGTCTATATAACACTGAAGTAATTGAACCAACGTTATGTCTTAATGTTTGTGGATTTTTTTGCTCTGTTTTTATTTATGTAGTTAAAATACAGAGTTGTTTCATTTTACAACCATGTGAGGTAAATTAGATAGGTGGTACGAAACAGAAATTAGCTCAGTTAATTCAGCCAATTTAAATTCTTATGTATATAAACATTCACTGTAGGGGAGTGAAATCCTGTTAAATGAGAAAACGAAGAGAAATTGGACATAGAAGCTAGGTGATAAATAAATGAGGTAGATATATTGGTGGTGGATGATGGCAGGTATAAGATCTGCATAGTGAAAAATTAAAACTATTCAGGTGTCCAGCTGCTGGTTACTAATACTGTTTGAAGATCATTTTAGCAGCTCAAGTGGGAAGTGTGGTGACTAGAAACTAAAATCTGTAACAACCAGCAGGCATTTCTAGAGGGGCTGGCCAACATGAGTGTGTCAGCAAGTTGAGACAGGTACCTCTCTGAAAGCTGAGGACTCTCCCTCTTCATGGATGAGAGAGATGAGTCAAACAGAGAAAAGACTGAGAATTCAGACTTAGTTTGTTGGTCATGGAATTCTTCTAATTCTGTATCTTTCTTTACAGTTAAGGGGGAAAGAATTTGTAGACTTGACAAAGTGAGATTTTTTTTCTTTTGACAAGCAATGTAAAGTAGGGGAAAACAGAAAACACTGTATCTTCTCTTTCTCCTTCATTGAAACATAGATATGCAATTGAAAAGCATTCTTTTTACAGAGGAACTCCATGTGTCACTGCCACACACAACTCCTCTGGGCCCTTGCAGGACCAATCTAGTGGAATAAGTGAATGTCTGACCAATCAAAACTAATCTCACACCAGTGCACAAGCACACTCATATTCTGAATTGCAGGAGAAACAGCTTTTCCTGGCAAAGCTTTTCAGGAGTTTGTGTCTGCATCTGTCTCACTTCTCACTACAATACCTTAGAATTAGGATTAAGAATTCCTACTTGCACAACTGACATTTCATCTTTCCAGAATTAAATGTCTTTTTCTTTTTTTTTCTTTTTTCTTTTTTTTTTTTTTTTGAGTTATAAAGTTCATGCAAATAGAGAAATTAGTTTTGCAAGAGGTCATGAGTACAGCCTAGTGTCCCTTGTGATATTGTGGTGAATTTCTTAAACTCTCAGTCTTAGATCGAAGTACATCACACCAAAATTGCACGTCCTTAATAGTTTCTTGCAATTGTTTGATCAGGTCAGCTTATTATCAGATTTTGGAAAACCTCTGGTAGATATTGAGTGGGCAATCTTAATTGTTTTCACGTCATGCTATATCACTCCGAGGCAAATTTTCATAGGCCAAAAGGTAAAACTGCTAAGTACCGATTGGGTGTGTAACTCCAAAAGGAAAATTTGCTGCGTATATGCAAACCATGTGAGACAGGGAAACATTCTTCTCACGTAAATTGGCTGAATATTGTGAAGATTTACATGAACAGTGACCTTTGAAAATCTGGTATTTCGGTATCATGAAGTCAAGTAATAAATTTTGTGATACAGTATAGCTGATTTAGCTGATTCTATTTACTGCCAGTCTACATATGTGTGTCTAGATCAAGGAACTGAAAATTTCAGTGCAAAGGCTTTGAATGTCCTGCAGTCAGCTTGTGTCCAGTCAGGCTGACTGCATTTGGAAACCAGAGAGTAAGAAGGAGTTGGCAGTGGCAGCTTGCCAAAGGCAAATGAAGAAAGCAGCAGCATGAGCTTCAGGAGAGGATGGAGAGCAATCTGTGGGAGGGAGCACTCCTGTGATAGTCTAATATGTCTATTTTAATCTATTGTATAATTTATCTAATTTATCTATCTTATCTCTGTATTTTTTTTATTTATCTTATTTCTGTTTTACGGTAAGCAGAGAGGCCTGCAGTATCCAGAAGCACAGCATGAGAAACAGCCTCAGCCAATACAAATCAGTGTACTTTATTTGAAGGCAGAGAATCTGGCCATTAATATAATGTAAAGTTACTGGATTTTGATTTCTAGGAGAGTTGACTGAGCACACACATCTCAGGGTAGAGTAAATGGAAGAGACAGGCTCAGTATCTCTGAAAATCAGGCCCGTGATTTCTAATAGGTCATAGGCATTTATAAAAGAAGGATTAAATTCTGCTATATTTTAAAGCCTGTGAGCCCACCACCTTAGCCACAGTTACAGAGCTGTGTGTGTAAGCAGATATAATTCAGCTTATGGAGAATCCTGGTCTTGTTTTTTTGTGGTTTTTTTTGTGGGTTTTTGTGGTTTTTTTCCCTTTTTCTCAGTTTAATTATGAAAACATGCTTGCTTTCCGATACATTTTCTGTGTTATGATTGACCATGTTGTTTACAGATCCCAATATTTTAATTAATGCATTTCATAAAGAGATAGTGCGTTAAGGCAGATGGGACTGGCTGGGAAATACCTATTTATTAAATGTTTGAGGAAACTGAGTATAAGCTTCGCTTTGAGAATCTGCTGAAGCTTTAAATACAAATTCTTTTCCAGTAAGGAGTAGGCAAAAGCTAGAAAACTGCTTTGGAATTTACCCCCTTTCTAGTTCAGGCAAGGAGCATTAACAATATCAGGTCCAATTGAATTTTTCCTGTGCTGTGATCTGTCCATCCTCGAGGCACATACTGCCCATGAAGGCAAGAGAGTAAGAGTTATTTTCTCCAAGGAATTTTCACACACATTGGGAGTCCTGATTATTCACTCTGCAGATAATGATTAAAAACAAATTGCTATGCTTAACCAGATTTTGTGTTACTGTTTATGTTTGTATGGATAGAAGAAAAGGAGGCATGGGCCATAAGTCAAAAACCTGAAGTAATGCAAACTTCTGTTACACTTGACATTTGAGCTTTTCCAGTGAGTTCTTTGTGTAAAAGTCCATTCCTGGGCATTACTGTCACTTCTGCTTTCTCTATGGAACATTAACTCTGTTTTCATTGCTCACATCTAGCAATGATCAGATGAAGCGTGGCATATCCAAACTGATAACCTATGATTTGCTTTTTTTATGTACAGGCACAGACACATATTTCAGTACTGGATTCTTTTGTTAAAATGCTGGTTGTTCCATGTAGAGGAAATTAAAAAAAAAAAAAAGAAACCAACCCAAACAACAAAAATCTTTTAATTTTTAGTTTTTTTCTTCCTTTGCTGATGAAATTTTTAAAGATGTGCTTCTGAAATGATACAACTGACCCATAAGGCTGGATCTTAACAGGTCATAAGGTAGCTCAAGCATGATACCTGTTATCTTCTATGCAAGTTGAGTCATCTCTCAGGATTGAATTTTGTTAGGATGAAAAGAATTACAGGAGGGATGTACCTCTGCTGTGTATATAGTTCTGTTTTGGAGAGTTGCTAGTGAAAGCCTTGCCTTGGGAACTAAGAATGATAAGTTGGTCCTCTGATCTTCCATTTCTGGAGACCTAACTGCAGTCTGAGATACCCACTGAGCCTCCAGCCAAGAGAGGGTTCCTAAGTGCTGCAGTCCACTGCAAAGTGTGGAGATGAACTGTTTTGCAAAACTGGTTGTGTGGCAGCTTGAGAGGAATGTGCGTAACTCAGCTGTGTGGTGTGGGCAGAGGGGCTGGTCATGGGGCAGCTGGAGACTGAAACAACAGTGAAGTTTTTGATCTGGCATGAACCAAAACCATTTATTTACAGAAGATTTAGTTTTGTGTGGTTTTCTATTCATTTGCTATTGCACCAACTTACCTGTTAATAACTCTTTAAATTTAGGATGATGTGAGCTAGAGTACTAGGATAGAAAGTTTGGTCCTCTATGCATTTTGAGTGTTATCTAAAGTATTATTAAGTATTTTTTATTAATAGGGCTATCATGTTCCTGGTAACAAAGATGATAACTCAGCTATGATTTTGATACACAGGAGTGAGACAGTTTGGCAGAGGATATAAGGAAGAATGTGATGGGAGCAGAGGGATAGAAAGAAAATTATGGAGGTAGTAAAATGAGAGTGATTACAACCAAGTAGTTGTATTACAACTTTTGAAGTGCTAATTTTTCCCTTACCCTCACAGGCTCTTCTAGTCTACATAAGAGAGGGCAAAGCTGAAGCAGGTCACACAGAGGAAAGTGAGAGTTAAGTCAATGGCCTCAAGACTTATGTTCCATTGGTCATTTTGCTGAAAAACAGTGGATTAAGTAAGGCAAGGTGGAAAAATCTTGCATTTGTAGTAATGTGTATTTCTTCTCTTGAACATTGGGTATTAGGTAACTTTGAAAGGAAAAAGTGCAGGTTTGCTGCAGAGTTAAACATCTCCTATAGCTTAAGTCACTAACCTGAAGTCACTAACTCACTAGGAATATCTTATGGCCATATGTGACAATTAATTTTCAGAATTGCTCAACTCTTCGTGCAGATCTGTGACATTTTCAGATTTAGAGGCAGCCAAGTGTGTGAACTTCACTGATTTTCATATAGTGTGTGGAAAATTATCCAGAATGTTTTACATTAAAATTCAAGGTTCATACAGCACACCTTCCATATAGCACTGCTGCAGATTAAATTCACTTATACATTAGGAAAGGTGCCAATGCAATCATAATAGAAGGCTGAAGTGCTGAAATGATGAAGTAGTTCTTTTGCTGCTTTCCTTGGCACATGTTCAGCACCCCACTTTGATTCAAACATCATACCCTATTTGGTAAGACTCCTGAGAGTAATAATAAATTATCTATTATGAACCTGATTTGTTAGGAGAGGATGTGAAGCACACAGGAAATCTGCTACAAAATAACCATAGGTTTTTCAGATCATCCATATAACAATTCTGGAAATTTAGTTTTCATGCCTGTGTACTTTTGAATAAAGAACTTACAGTGGCTCTTCAGTAAATGTCATAGGAATACAGTCCTGCTTTGGACACGTGTGGCAGACAGAAAAGCAGCCAGTGCCCCAATCTCATCAGATGGACTAAGCCCATTGAATGTTTTTGCTCACAAAGCGATGTCATCTGTGTCAAAATCATGTAGTATGTCATTTTTCTGTGCACTCAGACTGATTGATTAGTTCCCAGTTGTTCTAAATGTATTTCTGTTAAATAGTCTGTAGAGCTGATTACTTTTGAAAGGATTTTTTTTTCATAGAAAAAAGGTCGTTAATCCCAATAGCTTTTTAGATAGGAACTGCTGCTTTTGGCATTTTATTTTTGTTTCAGCATTTCTGTAGATATACGATATGCATTAATTTCTATTGGAAATGTTATGAAAATATTTATTGAATGTTCTGGCTCGAGGCTGATCTAATATTTGGTGAATGGTACAGAAGATTTTGATGACTTCCTAATAATTCCCTAGGTACTTAAATGAGCAAAGAAGACATTGATTACAGACTGAGTTAGGTGAAAACAATATTTTATACAGTTTAAAAATACTTTATGCATTTTTTCATTGTTAAAATTTCTAACGCATTTTAATGCTAGAAAACATTCTTTCCTCTCCAGTAATTTCAATTTCAAAATATCATTTGGAGCCACTTTTAAAAAGTTTTATAGGAAGGTGTTAAGCAGATACTGTGTTCCACCTTCAGATTTTACGGTCTGTATGTGTTGACGTGCTGGGCATTTCAAAATACATGTAAGTAAGTATCGGCAAATACATATATATGGATGTGCAAGTAGTTCTAGTAAAAAAGAAAACTAATTTTTTTAGTAAAGGGCAGATAAATAATGGCAATAACCGTAAAACCTGTACATTTTTTTCTGATTCAGAAGTAGAGGTAAAAATGTGACTGCATATCTTTTTAATATGATAAATTATTTTTTAGACAAGGCTGCACTCAAAAGTGTGAGAGCTGTAATTAGGCACAGATTGATGGTATCATTCAACAGTGAAAACCAGGGAGAGATCTTGTTCTGAATAATTGCTCTAGATCGAAATCTAATGTTAAAGTCTGGTATGAGGACCCCTCTACTAGGAATGTAGGTAAAATCTGGGGATTTACTGGTTGGAGGTGGTGGGGAGAAGGAGGGAATCTGAACATATTGGTCAGAGAATGGCTATCTGCTGACGCTGTTAAGTAGCAGGGAAATGACAAAGCAGGTCTAGAAGACATTCATGGGGAATTATTAGCGGCCTTAGAAGAATACTGGTGTCATTTTTTAATAGGCAATATGTAGTGTGACATACCAGATGCTTGTGTTAAGAAGAAATAATGTGATTTCAAGTATGTTCTGAGTAGGGAGAGCGATAGAGGAGTTAAGAGAACGTGAGACAATATGGTCTGTTGTCAGTGTAGTCCAGCTGAAAGAAGATGGTTTTCTCTAACATATTGGAGAGGAAGAATAACTACATTAAAAGACAATATTAAAAGCGTATAAGTTATTATTAACCCATCGTAAACTGAGGAAGGTCTGCAATAAGTCATGATGTGTGGTTCTAAAATGATTTCTAAGTAGAGTCAGAGAAACTAAATGGTTTTAAGGTGAGGTTTGAAATAAGGGTTATGTAAATATGTCCAAAAATTCCTGCCATAAATTGGAATATATTGATATCTGATGTTCCATTTTATCTAAAGTATGTTGAAAGTAGTCTTGGCAGCCTCTAATTTGCACTTTTATTTGTATTAATTTTAAACTTCAATGCTTTCCTGGTCATTAATTGAGGTCAAGAAGTTTTTGGTTTTTTGTTTTGTTTTTTTTTTTTTTTTTTTTTTTTTTTTTGTTTTTTTTTTTTTGTTTTTTTNTTTTTGGTCTTTTTTTTTTGTCTTTTCTCTACTGCAGTTGCAAAACTCAGTTTTTAAATTACTAGAACTAAAACTCAAGGGAAGGTAATATGGGAGCAAGTTACACTGGATTTAAATCCTCCTGTTTTATTGGTGTATCCTTAGGTTTTGTTGGTGTAAATTTAGGTTTAAGTTATTCTTCATATTTAGGATCAGAGTGAAATCTAATCTCATTCATTCAAGCTAATATGGCTATCAGGTTAGTATGTTAGTACAGCTGTCTTTTTTGTTCTGTCCTTTTTCTAAATTGTGATGGTATTTTGAGGATTTCTTTTTTTCTTCTCATTCCTGGGGATGTATAGTTCCATTTTCTAGGGTGATCTGGAAACTGTATGAAAGGAATTCCTTGCTATCATTCATCATAGGATATGATATTACAATTGTCTTTGATGTCTTCTGTTCTTTTTCTGTGGCTCATTATAGTTGTGGAATTCAATCTCTTGCTGTGTTACACATGGATGGCCAAACAACCCTAGCAAAGAACTACAGAAATCACTGAGAAATAATTCTGACAAAAATGCCTCTTTTTTTTTCCCAGTGTAGGATTGATATTTTAGTATATGTGGACTTACAAACTGCTGGAAGATCTTTCTACAGTATTAATGCTTCACTGGGAAAAAAGTAATTGGATGAAGACAAAATAGGTTCTCTCCCTTTTGTCTGTACAATGTAAAATGGCAGTTGTAAGAGCCCATGTAAAGGACTAGCTTGAAAGGAAGAACTCGGATATGTGAGAAATTCTCTTTCAAGAACTACAGAGAAAGATGAAAAGCTGTAAAGCTCAGAGAAGCTATTTCACTTTCAGAACATCTGTGGCTCTTCAGGGGTGTTCTGAGGACCAACTCATGCCAGTAGACAAAGCATATAACAATTGTGCTTTGAATCATAGAATAATATCCTGAGTTGGAACGGACCTACAAGGATCATCGAGTCCAACACCTGGCCTTACACAGGACAACACCAAAAACTGCATCATGTGCTAGAGTGCGTTGTCCAAATCTTTCTTAAATTCTGATAGATTTGATGCTGAAATTATTTCCTTGGGGAGTGTGCTCTAGTGCCCAGCCACCCTCTGGGTGAAAAACCTTTTCCTAATATCCAACTTAAACCTCCCGTGACACAGCTTCATGCTGTTCCCTTGGTTCCTATCAGAACTGGTCACCAGATAGAGATGAGTGTCTCCCTCCTTTTCCTCTCACAAAGAAATAGTAGGCTGTGATGAGGTCTTCTGTCAGTCTCCTCCAGGCTGAACAGACCAAATGACCTCAGCTGTACCACATATGACTTCCGCTATAGGCCCTCACCATATACATGGGCCTCTCTTGGACACTATACTTTGTGAAACCCTTATTTATAATTGACAAATACAAATAGTAACAGCTGCTGTATGTGCAAAGACTTGTGCTTTAATAATTGCATAGTCTAGATGTTCCTGGTTTTTGATATTATTTGTGTATAAGAACTGAATTTCTCTTCTCCCTGAGAATTCTTACTGCTTGAAAGGAATGTGAGTACTTAAGGTTTTGTTATCTTGTAGGCAGCCATTATCTTGACTAGAAATGTCTTCAAGAAGCTCTTGTAGGGTCATGTAAGAAGTGAGAATGGTCTGGGGTAAAAGCATGAGATCCTTGCACGGTACCGCAACTGGAAGACGTGCTGGAGTTTTGATAGAGTTGCTGTAACCTGAAAGGGTCATGAACCTGACATTTAAGTAGTATGCTCACACAAATGAGTAGTCTTGAAACCAAAAATGCTTGTCTTGTAATCAGGAGGGGATGGGGAGATGAATAAAAGAACTTGAATGTTAACTGAATGTTCCAACCAGAATGAAATCTTTGGGTTACTTAGGCAGAGAAACAATTTGTCAAGCTGAGTAGATGTAGTGAAAGTGGGAGGCTTTGGGCATAGACAATGATCATTTTGGCTTTTGGATTTTACCATTAATTTATAATTTCATTGCTCACTTAAAAGGCAGAGAGCATTTATCTCCATTCCATTTAATGCAAAAATTGAGTTTACTCTAGTTTTTGAAGGGTGTCAGGAGCAGTGGATGTTTAGGTACTGAAGTGTGAATGGATAACATCAGTGTATGGGGCAGGGGCAGGACTGGGGACAGTGTGGTAGCATCTGCTTTATAGAGGTTTTTTGGCCTTCTAAGTGCTTTTGCTTGCTTTTCACTACTTCAGGGACATAAGGCTGCAGCAAATCTGATCTAGTCAGGATCAGGATTTACTTTGTGGCAGTAATACTGTATCTTGTGAAATCTCTCATATTGAAAATCTTGGGATATTTATTGGTTTTCCTTAGTGCCGCAGTCATGGGAGTGAATGCAAGTCTCCATGTGTTAAAAATACCTAATAATTAGGACTGTAGAATAGAATACACAGAGTATTCCAAGTGACACCTAAAATTCAGAGAAGAGTAGATAAATAAAATAACTGTTACCATCCCACAACAAATCAAATATATTGATAATTTCTAAATTTTCTCATTTTTATTATTGACATTTTTATATAGAACTGGTCTAGAATCTTTTATAGGTAAAATATTTTTTTTATTTTAGTGTGAGCATTTCATTAGATCCTCTTCAAAAATTAGAAGCAATCAAATAATATATTCCATCTTTAGTTTCTATCTTCAAAGTATATTGAGAGAATATTTTAAAATGCAGCAAAAATATCTCTGTATTAAAATAGTGTTTGATTGACTTGCTATAATCTTTAACTTCAAATATCAGATTATTTTAATTTTCTAGGGATGCGAAACTTTTATACTGATGGCAACAGCTCTTTTCAAAGTATTTAACTCATACCACGTGTGTGAATGAATAGAAGTGTAAAAATTATATATGTAATCATGAGTGTAGGAACCTGTGCATACATTCTGATCTACTGTGGTTGTAAATTGTTGATGCTAACTAACAGGCATGATTTGTTTGTAGGTTTGTAGATGTTTGTATTTTTGTGGTATCAGCTATTAAACAGGATAAGGTGTTACAGTAGCTGGAAAAATAAACACTGATTTCAGTTATTATTACTGGTGAATATTTTCATTCATGATTTTGAAATGGCAATTTTCTGGGTTGGATTTAGAATGCAAGGGCATTAACTTCTGTCAATTCTTAGAAAAATTCCCAAGCTTAATAACAATTTTGTGTGTGTGTGTGAAGAGAGGCTTTAAAAACCTTTCCTTTTAACAATTTCTCATAAATAAGGTCTTTGTCAGGACCAGCCCTCTTAATCAGGTTTAATAAGTCAAGACAGCTAATTTTGGAATGGATGAATGATTAAATTTTCTATCACATAAATTGACTGGGCATAGACAAAGAGAGATTTTTCCCAATGTTTCTTTGCCTCACTGTCATTCAAATGAACAACCATGAAATTTTGCATTATTCTAAATAGTTTTGTGTAAGGTGTTATACTTTCTGTGTCATAATTAATAATAATGATGATAAATGTTGAAAATTAAAAATGTTGATTTAACTCACCAGGTTTTCTGCTTCATTAGTGTCTTCAACAGTGTCATTTAGGAGTAAATGCTTCATCAAGCAGTAGTGATTCAATCACAAAAGACTGTAATAGCAGAAGCATTAGAACTCTCATGTTCCAAAGCCTCTCAGTTTTTCGCATCTCATTCTCTAAATGGGACCAGTTATTATCTATCTTAGCTCATTTCAAACAGGCAAAACAATCCTTTTACGTACAACCTTTTATTTCTTGAGGGTACCTATAGACTGTTGTGTACAAAATTTAATATTTTACCTTTAAATATGCACTCAGCTTTAGACTGGAACAAACTGGAATGCTTAACAGGCTCAAATTGTCTGCTCTTTCAGGGTGACAGCTCTTTAGATTGCCTCTGTAAGGAGAAAGCAAATGATGCAACCTGTTCTAAAACCACATGCAAGTTATGCCAACACTGGAATCTGCAGACTAAACATATATTGGGGAATATTATGGAAAACAACCTTTTGTTTTCCTGTTGCAGGTTTCAGCTCAGGACCTTGTCATATTTTCTATATGTTAATAAGCTTGTCTTCAAAACACTGTTAGCAGTGCATGTTCTTTTTTTTCAACTTTACCTGTGTTTGTTTAACAGAGGCATCTGAGAGATATCAAACCACTGAACTACATAGGCTATAGTATAATTCTTAAAAACTCTCAAATTCTGATTGGGGTTTAGCACTTTTGATAAATATTGAAACATTATCCAGCAGTTCTCATTTCAAGCTATTTCGTCAACTGATAAGCTCAAGCTCTCCAGCTTCTCTGTTAATCATATAGGGAGCAATCTGAATGAAGGCTTAAATATAGGCACCCACATTCAATTGTTATGAAGGTTATAGCAGTACTGTTAAACAAGATCTTCTTCTAAGCGTATTATCAAGAAATACAGAGGAAAAAGCATCTCCTCTCTGTGTGGTTTGGATAAATCTTTTTTATTCCCCCTCCCTCTTCTTCCCTCATGCTACCCATGCACATTAAAACAGCTCAAAGCTGACTAGACTGTTCTTTTCTGAACTGTTCCAGCTTAATTTAAAATCCTAATTTTACTGGGCATCTCGTGATTTATACTCACAGGTGCTACAGCTGCTGGGGGATCTATTTGACTGCAGTGTCTTCTGAGGCAAATCAAAACATTGTTTTACATATTATTTTTAATATTTGAGGCAGATA
Organism: Peucedramus taeniatus; assembly: GCA_013400575.1. NCBI lineage: Eukaryota > Metazoa > Chordata > Aves > Passeriformes > Fringillidae > Peucedramus > Peucedramus taeniatus. Next base: position 15,058 of record WBNO01028513.1, on the reverse strand, counting down.
AATGCCTGATCATCTTCCTGATGTTAGGTGAGCTGCATTTGTGCTCCAGTGACTACAGAACAATTTTTAATTTATTCCTATCTCTAATGCTTTTGCTTTTCCACCTCCACTCCTCTCTTTAGTTTTTCTGCCCACTATGTAAAATCTCTATCTTTTCTTTATTATTAGAAACAGTTCTCATAAAAACATGACTGCTAGTACTTCTGGGGTGATCGTTATTTGATTCCATTTTAACACTAACCAGCTATGCTAGGGAGGGTATATAGCTTAGCTGTTATCTTCTGAGAGTCTTAAAACTGGATATAGTCTAAATAAGTCTTGGCATGTACAATAAGAACAACAGCTTTCAACAGTCTGAAATTGTTTTGTTTTTTTTTTCCTCCTTCCATATAAAGTAAAAGTACAAAAATATACTAATGTTTTTTGTCTGCATCATCTTTTTTCTATATTGAGGCATAGATTTGGGAATCAGTCTGTGAACAGTCTGTGAATTATTGCTGTAATTATATGTCAATCCTCTTTTATTATTTTGTCATCTTTTTGCTCCTTATGTCTTGTCTTCAGAAGACATTAAACAGGTTACATGATCTGGAGTTTGGAAGACTGTTGTCTAAATGAAAAAAAACCACAGCTATATGTCAACTCTTTTTATTCTGACTAGGTTCAAAGAATTACTGTTTTAAGGGAGTAGGAGCATCTTGTAAAAAATGGAGAGATGAGTGATTGATGTAAGGCTCTAAAAGTCCAATTGAAGACTACAAATTTTAAAAAGACTTCTCAGCCTGAGAATGTGTGAATGAAGTATGGATGACTACCATAATACTGTAATACTGGAATACTGATAGCTAAATGGCACTAGAGAATCCAAGACAGGAAATGATACATAAGTTAGTATTTCATTTGGTCAAATACAAATTCAATATGTGTTTTAAAGCATAAAGATGTTTAGTGTTAGGAAATCTTTTAAAAAATCTATTTGTCTTTCCTTTAACTAACATTTCTATCTGAAATTTTGTACTGTGAACCAGCACCCATGGACTTAGAACTCAGGAAAATCTAGGTGTTTAAACTAGTGACATTCAGTCTTGTGTCACCATTTTCTGTGGGGAACCTCTGTAGATCGAAATTGAAAGTCTGTCATGAAATCACCTTCAAGTCAATGAACTTTCAAGAGATCACAGCCAAGGATTTTTGTGCCATTTCTCAGGGACCATGTTTTCTTGGTGCACAGTCCTGGGTAACCAACTCTCCGTGTTTCCCAGGAGTGTGGGGGCCAGACAGAATGGGAAGCTGTGCAGATGTCTGGGAGCTCTACCTCATCTGCATCTTGACTAAAGTGAGAGATGAAGCTTGATAATGTTTTCCACTTCCATAAAGGCTTTCATGAGATTTCAGGTAATCTATTGTACTTCATGCCTAAATATTTTTCTTGATTTATTTCCAATTGAACCTTGAGTATAAGCCTATAGTTTATTTGCTTATAGCAAGCATGAATTCATGCACACACACACATGTATATAATTTTTATATCTCTATACATTCTTGTCAGAAAAAAAATGTCTTTATTCTTTTTAAGGGGAATTACAGTTTTAGCATAATGAAAAACTGATGATCATAGTTGAAAAGAAAGAAAAAAGGTATTTCTAAAAATCTTTGTGTGTCATTTTTTCGTCAAGAGCAGTAAACATGACATATAGATAGAATTCTAATTTTTAAAATGGTTGCTGCCTATTCAATAGAAATCTCTCAATTTCCCTGAGGTTAAGGATCTACCTAACTAAAATACTATGGAAACTTTTATTGTCCTTCTTCTTCCTCTCTGTCTTGGTCTTTTTTTGTCTTTTTCTGCTTTTAGCTTTTTTCCTTCTTTTTCCCTCTCATTAAATTTTCCTTTTTTTTTTCCCCCCATTTCTTTTATAAGGCTTGAGTTTACCTTTGTAGTAGCAATGGCAGGTCTGTGCGGTGGAAATGATGTGGACTTTTAGTCATAGAATATGCTGAGTTGGAAGGGACAATTCCAAGTTATCAACTTTTCAGAGGCATTGCAGGCACATTGTGAATTAATTCACAGCAAAATTTATAGGACTTTAGACTTTACTCATCTACATGTGAACAGATCCACTGAGTTGCTATTGGGTGTGAATAAAATAACATCCTATTGTATATCAGTGATATAGCTTTTTTATGCAGTTATGCAATTTTAGATCCTGTTCTTCCTGCCTAAAAAAGAAATGAAGCCTGAAAATTGTCAAAAATTTATTCTCATTTCAAGGCTGTTCTTTCATCTAACTTATTATACTGCCATCATCTTCAAATCATGCAAAAGCTGCCCTTTTCATAGTGAAGTATGATGAATAGGTATTTAATGAAGGCTTATCAAAAAAATTGTACAAGAATGCAGTAATATCAGCAAAACATTAGTGCGCCAATATCTAGTGCATATACTAGTACAGTAGCTGCCCTTTATGGACATAATTATTGTAGTTTATTAGCATATGGACTGACTTTGTTGGGGAAGTGCAGCCGCATTCTTTACATGATATATTCAATAATGTGCTGGTTATGTGCAAGGGACACACGCCCCAGTTTTCAGAGCTGGAGTAGATGTGATATTTGGTTGTACCTGATCAGCTCTGTTCTGAGATAACATATGGCACATGTTCAGCATCACAGCTGCTGTGCTGTGCTTAATTTGACAGTGAGAAAGAGCTTCACAGTAAGGGTAACTGTTTGCTAGAGTGATAGAATACATGGGAACCATGGACAATAAGTCTTTATATTGACATACTAACCTTTAATATTCATAGCTCCTTCTATGGTGTCCCATCAGCAACTGGATCTGATTTTCAGTACTAGCATTACAGTTCTGTTATTTGGTGAGTTTTGGTTGGGCTCTTCACCTAACGGCAAGTTTAAATAACATAGTTTTCTGGTTATAAGATATTTCTAGCATGTGAGAAATTACTTTTGCCCTCTGCTAGTGTCTGGAGGAGCTGAGCTGGAACAGTCTTGGCTGTACATCTTCCTGTCCTTATCTTTCAACAATACTTAACATAAGGCTTGTAGCTCCTTATGCATTTAGTACATTCTGTCTTCTAGTATTATATTATAATGTAAATAAGACAAGGTTGTTTGGGAAGAGGGAATTACAAATTTCAAATTGCTTATTTTCCTCAGCCTTATAAGCATTAATTAATATTCACCCATCTGTCTCCATGCACTTCCTGCTTCTCTCTTTATGCAAATAAGACTATCAGTTTAGTGTGGAGGCTGTCAGGCCATTAAGGGGCGCTTTGTGCTAATGCATTGCAAAAAAGAATCTTCTTCTTGTTTCTTATAGCTGAGGCTGGCTTTGAGAAAGCATATCTCCAAGTATGAAAACATAAATAAAATCTAATGCCAGACAAAATCTAATCATCAGAACTGTGTGTTTTAAGAGCTTATGAGAAGTGTGCCAGGGAAGAGTGAGGTGTACTCTTGCAGAAGTCTTCATCATGAAATAAGTCAAGAAACTGACTAAAAGGCTAGCTATGTAGGATGTTGATGTAGTCAACACAGGATAAAGACCAATTTTTTAAGGCATTTTGCAGCCTAATCACACACAAAATCAATCATGTGAATCTTTTAGGTTGGAAAAGACCTCTAAAATCAACAAGTCCAACCACTGACCTATCTCCACCTTGTTAACGAGACAATATCACTAACTGCCATGTCCATTCATTTCTTGAATATCTCCAAGGATAGTGATTCCAGTCTTCCTGGGCAGCCTGCTCCAGTGCTTGCCAACCCCTTCTGTGAAGAAATTCCTCCTGATGCCCAACATAAGCCTCCCCTGGTGCAACCTGAGGCTATCACCTCTCTCCTGTTATTAGTTGCCTGACAAAAGAGACCAATCCCTACCTGGTTACAGCCTGCTTTCAGGGACTTGTACAAAGTGATAAGGTCTCCCCTGAGCCTCCTTTTCTCCAAGCTAAATGACCCCAGCTCCCTCAGCTACTCCTCTTGAGACTTGTGCACTAAACTCTTCCCCTGCTCAGTTGCCCTCCTCTGGACGCACTCCGGCACCACAATGTGAGGTGCCTCCAGCACCTGAGTGTGAGGCACCTAGTGAGGGGCCCAAAACTGAACACAGGATTTGAGGTAGAGCATCACCAGTGCTGAGTACAGCCTGGTCCTGCTGGTCACAATATTCTTGTTACAAACCAGAATGCCATTGGCCTTCTTGTCCACCTGGGCACACACTGGCTACATTCAGCACCCCCGGGTCCTTTTGTGCTGGGCATCTTTTCAGCCATACTTCTGCAAGCCTGTAGTGGTTCCTGGGGTTGTTGCCACTGAAGTTCAGGACCCAGCACTCTATCCTGTTGAACCTCATACCATTGGTCTTGGCCCATCTATCCAGCCTTTCCACATCCCTCTGCAAAATCTTCCTACCTCCAGCAGATGAATGCTCCCACTCAACTTAGTGTCATTCCTAGACACGTATGTCTTCCTGAGGTTGAATATTTCATGATTCCCCAATCTTAAACCCTTGCTGAAAATTATGAGATTTTCTGTTTGTAGGTGGACAGGAGAGAGTAAAGTAATGGTTGAAACTTAATCATTAGTGGTCTGCATGTGTTTAACCCTTCTTTGTCATCTGCCCTAAATTTTTTTAATATCTTCATCTATTGCAATTGTTAAAATATTCGTTATAAAGTGAACTAGGAAGATGTTATTAATGCTATTGCACAAATGGGGAAATTAGACACAGGCTGAATGCTAGATCCACAAAGACAAGTTCCTGACTCTTGGACAATCTACGAAATTAGGCATCTGAGCAGTAGAGTTTATGTATTTGCACTATCTGGAAAGCATCCATAGTTATAACAGTAAGTAGGAGAGGGGAACTTTAAAAGCCCTCAATATCAGAACAGTTTGTATTTCATATAAGTTGCTCCTTTTAAAAACTGAAGAAGGCTGTCTATTTTCTTTGTTTTTCAAGTGCTCATTTCTGATCATGACTATTCTGAAAAGTGAATCATAATGGAATGAACTTTTTAGCTTCTCTCATTTCCTGGTAGAAATATGCCTTGGAGCTTGAGGATTTATCTCTCTCTAAAATTATTCTATTTCACATGTTCTCATTAAGCCTATTAAATATAATGCTTATCTGAAGTCTATTAATCTCATTTTGTGTGCTATCTTAGCACAGCTAAAACTATATATTGAGGGTGCTTTGTTTTAAACTTTAAAAAAAGTCCTGCTTTTGGCTTAAATTGAATATTGCCCTTTTCTTTGAGTGACAAAGATAAGAATCTCTAGGAAAGTTCTCCCAGTGAGGGTTGCCAAGTTTGGAGTATCTCTTCTGCATTGTCCACATAACTGTGTAATCACCACAGATTGTTAGGTAATCTCCAAATCATGAGCAGGTGGCCGAGATCATCCATGTTAGGACCTTGAATGTACTAATAGCTCTAATGGCTCAGACCAGTCTCAGCTGTGGCCTCTGTCCACCTCTGTCTGTAAACCAAAGAGCTCTGTATTGGCTCAGTCTGTAGTCTTCAGCCACTGTCTGAGCTGTGCTGGCAGTGTTGGTTGCTGCCTGGCTCAGCCATTTGCATGCCCAGACACAGATCCTGTTCTTCTGGGTCCTAACCTGTGGACTGGCATCCTATCTTGACCTTTCCTGTGCTTCTGAACCTGCTCACTGACCTCTGGATAATATCTCACCCTGATTACCTGTAATAGCTTCTGACCTGCAGATTGTTTTCCTGGTTTGACCTGGGACCTGACCTATGGCTATGCATCTCCCTGCTGATTTGCACTCTTGGTTGAACTTGATCATTATCTTTGCTATCTCTCTGATGGGGCTCTGTCTTGCTAACCTTTTTACCTTATTTGGCTTCTGTCACCTCATCACTTAAGGAGCAGCTAACCCTTGTTAGATGATCATTCTGCGTTCAGATCTGCAGTGAGGAATGATAGGAGAATTACTATCTGTGAAAGCTGCCTCATCATGCTTTGTGACATGATGGTCAAATGCAGACTGAGGAAGCACAGAGTTTAAAATATAAGCATATTTCGCAACCCTTTTTAGAATATTGTGAAACCATTCTTTGTATTTGAATGGTGTCATCTCTACCACACCAGACATAATGCATAAGCAGAAAGGAAAAGTTCAGTTCTGAAAGTAGTCACAGAAATTAAGTGGGGCTGTACTAGGACACTTAGAATTTGATTGAAAACAAAACTGGTCTTGGAAAACATTCTACTTTTGGAAACTGGGCTGCAAATTGGCAGCTGACTTGTAGGTAGTCTTTAAAAATACCCATAAATAGTGGCCTGTCTTGTGGAACCAAATTTTCATGTTATACTTTTTGTGACCCCTGGGTCACAATCAGTAGGCAAATTGCAGTTACTGGAAGAAGGGACAAGTATGGAATAAAGTCACATCACTGATTACTGTCATGCTCTCGGCTGCTGTGTTCGATCTGTTCTCTGTGTGCTGAAACTGACTGCCTTAAGGGATGCTTTACTGTGGAGATAATTCTGGCTTACCACACCAGACATGAGACCAGCCAGTACCAAATACCATTTTCACAAATTGTTGGTCTTGCACAAGTGTATCCAAGCCTGCTAGGCAACTGTTTTATTCAGGTTTGGAGAATGTCACTGGAATCCTAGTTCCTGGATCTAGTATTGGAAAGAATTCTGTCATCCTCGTTACTATTTATAAGACCTGTATGAGCTAAATCCTGCCAAATCCTGCTCTGAGGTGTGGATAGAGTAATGGAAATCTGGTGGGTCATAGAAATGCTAAAACTTTGCTTACCTGTCCTTCTGGTAGAACGATTATGAATTTGAGTGGAAGAGTTCTTGAAAGCGTAATCACTTGTTGGGATCTTCTTGGTCTTGTCAGAGTGGATCTCATGGCAAGGCCCTTGGGTACTCTGCAGAAAGGACTTGTCTTGCTCTCCCTTTCTAGTCAAAGTGCATTATACAACTACTGACTGAGTCGAGATCTCTTTGCACTTGGTACAAAGTTTTTAACACATAGTCTAGGATAGCCTTAATGAATCAAGGGTACTGCTCTTGCTAATGACTATTGTACTTGTTGACCTTCACAATGACTGTCAATGACAAATTATCTTGTTCTAAAAAAACAGATTTTGATAATATATATGTGATATATATTCATGGCACAGTATATGTGGTAAGATATTGTTAAAGATACACACCTTCCTAAATCAGATAAGATCTTAAAATTTCTCAGTTGTCCAGTGGCTGTCCTGGCTGGCACTCAATTGCTGTATCCATTTGGTCAGACAAGGACACCTCAAATCTATTTATAGTGTTTTAATAGTCTAAGTTTTTGCTGTTTGATTTTTTTTTTAATTTGCAAAAGAGATTACTCTTACTGCTGAAATTATCACTGAATATCCTTTCTAACTTGGTACAAGATAGTTGTATTTTCTGTGATGTTCAGTGCTAAGTGTGGAGGGATAGATTGAAGGTCTTCCAACATCAAAAGCTAGGGTATGATGTGTCCTGAAGTTGAAATACTGTAGAAGAGGCAGTAATGGTGCTTTTCAGAATGCATGTTGTGTCAGTTCAGTATGGCTTGGATTTTAAAATGCCTTTAGAAGGAGAATGTTTCTGATTCCTTTCTTTCTTCTTTCAAATAATTAGTTCTAAAATGCTTCTGAAGTTCCTCTGGTATAGCCAATACCTAAATAAGACAGTGGTTAAATGGTCAATGATGAAATCAGCAAAATACTTTGTTGGAAATTGAAGACTAAGTAGTATAGATACTGATTTTCATTAGATAGCTACATATTTAAATGTGTGCATGTGTGTTCATCACACAAGTGTTGCTTTGCTCATCAGAATGGTATCATACCTATGCTGTATTTGAGAGAGCAGGTACTGAAAGCATCATATTGCATAACATATTAGCTGGAAGTGTTGACTGTATGGTTTTGGATAAAAATTTCCAAAGCTCAAGGGCACAAATTTCCCAGTCTATTACACTTCTGTTTGTTACATTTTTTTAGTAGCTGAAATGTTCCCTTAGAAAATATCATAAGAAGACAAATGCAAATATTGAGATTAGAACATGAGCTGTAAAATGATGCAGCACATTTTGGGTCTTTCACCTCTAGTTTCTGAGCTGTCGAGCCACTCATCTTCATGGTTTATAGTTCATGCATCTATATCTGTTTCTCACAGATTTAAAAAAAAAGAGCAAAAGTGAGCTTCAGCTTTTCACTGTTTATTATGCTAAAAATGAAATCTCTACAACTGTCAGATGAAAAAGTAATGGACTTTCTGTTAACACAAGAAACTGCTTCAAGTGTGCAGATTTTAAAAAAGGGTTCTTAACAAAATGTTTTTGGTAACATTGAAATTTCTTTTAAATTGAGTTGCCAGAACAAAGGACAAGTCCTGACTACACTTTTGAAATCTTTTTGAAACAGAATGAAATTTTATGAAGTTTAGTTTATTCATTGCTTAGCTGAAAAGCTTATTGTATTCAGAAATGCCTCTAAAACAAGTTTCAACTTGTAGACAGGCATTTTTACTCCTGAAATTCTTATATTTAAAGTCAGATTATGTATTTTAACACAGGATTTAGACCCACCTGACAGCTGCATCAAAGGACACTTTTCTTTGCTCCACAGGTGAATAAGTTCTGGGTTGCTAGCAGAGAGCTAGCAGGCACTTCTTGTTTCACTTCATTTTTGGTCTCTGCCTTTGTGTAAGAATACTCTGGGAGTATGTACAAGAAAAGGAGACCATAATCCATCCTTTCCCATTGAGGTAAACACCCTTTGTGCTTTTTGGACTTCCTTCTAAAGCTGTTTTATTCACTCCATTTCTTCTTTGATGTTATTTTTAGTGAGTCTAGGACTCATGTATCAGGTCTGGACAGTATCTATGTTAATCTGTTTGTTCAAAAAGCAATTAGATAATTTGATTATTAAATCATGTGCCTATTTTAGAATGCTCTTTGAATACATATTGAAGTGTGAGATACTTGGATCAACCAAGGTAGGAGAAAACACTGAATGAACTATTTCACATGTGTGTTATAGGCATGTAATACATTGTGATGTGGATTATACACATACATTATAGATATGGAAGAAGGTATTGGTGGTAATCTAGTGCTTTTTCTTAGCATTTAGGACTTTTCATTGAAGGACAAAAATCATTATTATTTTGTGTGTGTATATTTATTTTAGAATTCACAAAAAAGTCTTTTGTGGTTGTACTTGGGAAGTCCAGAGCTGAATGAGATTTTCTTCCAATGAAGTAACTGAAACTCTTTTCAAGATTATATAGTTTACCCATACCATATTTACCCTTCAAAGATCAGCTTGAAAGGCTTGAAGACTGATGTCATCAGTCCAACTTACATCTGAATCCAAAGGACCTTCTACTTAACACTTGAGGAAATACTGAAGGCACTTTTATATTTACAGCTTTTGACAATGCAGTAAGCCTCACAGGCCTTTCTTCCTAAATTAAATAAAATCTGTAGTGCAAACTATGCAAATGTGTTTTGTCATTCACCCCCCAGAGCTGCCTCTTAGCATTTTGTCTCAGTGAGCATGATTAAGTTAGAGTAGTGGTTTTCCCACAAGCACCTGTTGTACATCTAAAGTGAAAAGAAAAAAAAAAGAAAGATGACAGAGAAAAAACTTACATCCCATGGCTTTGTGCCATGTCTCTTTTCTCATCATGGAATGCGATTAGCACTGCCAGCTCTAAATGTGAAATCACTGTAAGATATCCACCATTAAAAGAGTGTTTCTGATGATTTCATATGTGAACCTTCTATACCATAGCCTAAGCTTTCTTATTCCAGTTAGATAAAAAAAGTTAAGGTTGTCAGCACTTGAATTGACTATTCTAGTAATCCATGTAGCTCAAAACTTTTTCCAGATGAAACCTTGGGCTGTGGGGCAGGAAGTTCAGAAAATATCTTTCTTTGACTTCATCATGCAGTAGCATAGAAATTAATTGTGCAGAGGGTAATGTCAGCTCCCATCAGCAGGGCCTGAGTCTAATTAGCAAAAGGGTGGATGTTACAGTCTGTGAATTTTTGATTACTAGATGAAGTGGAATAAGCAGGAAGAATGGTTTACATCCTTTACTGACAGAAAATGTGTACAGAGTGATTAGTGCCCTTATCAAGTCACCAGGTAATGGTGTATCTCACTGCCATAGGTCTGTGATTTTCCTCATGAAGAAATCATCTAATTTATGTGCTTTCCATTCTCCACGCTTTAAAAAAATATTGTTTTAACATTAATCTGTCATTTGTGGTGTTGAGTCATTCCATATCAGGACTTCTACTGCATTTTAAGTTTATACATAGTTTAAAACCTTTTAATTTTTACACTATCTAAATCTAACTCAGCTAGAGCAAATGAAGGTAATAATGTAGTGACTGACACTACTGAAGCCTTTTTTCGGGTATCATTTTTATTTAATTAGGCCTCAACAGTCTGACTTCTCCTCAACTAAGAACACTCGGGACTCTACCAGAATCAGTACAATTAAGGCAAAATTTTGATACATTATCATAGCAGGAGCAATGATCTGTATCATACCACAGTCAAATGAGTGTTGCAGAAATAGAAAATAGAATATAATATAGCCATATATTAGATTCAGCTCTGCAAATGAGAAATTGCACCTTAGATGATGCATAAACCTTCTGAAAAGTGTATGAGTATCAGGGGAGTTTGCTTAGTAGATAATGATGTATTATTGAGAATGGAACTGTGTAAAGTGAAATGCAGGTAAAGGAAGAAGAGGATGAACCTTCAGGCTGTTGAGGTGTAATAACTGGCTGGAGACACAGTAGGTGTTTTGTCTATTCATCTCCTACAAAGCCCATTTTTTCCCCCTACATTTTCTTTTCATTTCCATAGGTAGTAGTCCAAAGAAATCAACCATGAAAGGTATATGAGTTCAGTGAGCAACCAAAAAGCTTGAGCTAGTAAATGCACAGCCTCCAGCCATGCTCCTGGTGCCTTTTTCTTTAGTTGTCTTAGTAGCTTTATGTATCTCTGATGGATGATGTGATACAGGATACTGACAAAACTGTAATATGTTCAGACATCTCCAAGGTTGCAAAAGAAGCTCTATGTGTTTGTGACTACACTTGCATTAAAATTAATATTGCCAGAGGAGCATTTTAATGGTTTTATACGGTGGACCTGCTACAGTGTATGGGTTTAACTTTACTTATGACAAAGAGATTATCTATATCTCTATGGGTAAGACATGGGTCTCTGGTGGTTTTAATGACAACAGTTCCTCTCTTGCACAGTGTTTTCTCGAAATCCTGGGGAAAACCTGCATGTACAAGGAAAAGTATCTGTCAAGATTCTGAGTAACCTAAACTAAGGTAGAAGGAAAGATAGTTAGAATGAAGATTTACAAATCTTATGTGTAACTAGACCTGCTTGTCCTAGAGCAGTTTCTATACCTTGTTTGCAAACCCAAACATAGCAGAGTATCTCCATATAAGAAATCAGGATGCTAAGTAAGCTCTTGCAATCAAAAAAAAAAAAAAGTGAAACTATTCATGAAGGTTAATGGTTTGTCCCCTTGCCATTCAAATATTCCATAAGTAAATAAGCTGTTATTCAGTTATAAGAGTAGATATCATATTTCCACTGCAGAAGTATTGAAATTAATGTAACTTTATTGGCTGCAGAGATGTTTTGAATCAGTAAGGGTGGAGCGATAAGGATTTCAAGTGCAATGCCTTTTAAAAGAGAATGAGAAGCTGAGAAAAGATTTCAGAGGTATATGGTCAGCAGCTAATGGACAATTGCACAGCTTTGCTGAGATTTTCCTGAAAAAAGGTGATATGATTGTTTCCTCAACTTTCCCTGTGTTAAGAACAAGGGATGGTTGGAACTTTCTCTCTACAACCAAATAACAACTGATATTTTCTCTAAGGTACTCAAATAAAAAATGTAAAAACCTAGATATATACATTATATACATATATATATGTGTGTGTGTGTGTGTGTAAACCTTCATGTATTTGTGTATGTGTATTTTTATATCTGCATATGTAGATAGAGTCAAACATAGGGGTGTTTGACTGGAGATCTCCAGAGTCCTTCCCACTCTTAATACTTATTTGACAGATAAAAATTTGAAAATGAGAGAGCATCTTCTGAAGGTAGGTAGGTAGGTAGGTAGCTCACTGTAGTGTAGTATTTTAAAAGATGATATAATATTTAGGTGATTCTGGATTTTTTTTTTTTTTCCTTTGGTAAGCTCAGTTCTTTACTGGGAATCCAACAGTGTCTCCATACAAAAATAAGCTGTATTTTCATGCAAACTTGGCTTTCCTTAAGCATTGGAAGCTCCTTCTGCTCTCATGACAATAGTGGGTTCCTCTATTTTACACAGAGTAGAGGACCTCAGTGGGACAGGCTGTTTCTAGAAAATCTTTGTGGAGATGAGTAGTCAGTTTGCAGAGGTTGAGCAGCCCTGAACATGATGTTGATACCGTTTTATCCGCAAATAAATTCCTAAAAGGTCTGTCTGGGTGTGTTCTTTCTCTATGCCTCTATTTAATTTTCCTTTATTCTCTAATTTTTAGTAGACAGTAGAAATTTTATCATATTATAAGGCATAACAGGTGATCAGTATCCAATTAGTTTTATGGGTCTGTGGGGTTTTTTTTAAATGTCATCTTCATTGGTAAGAAGAAATAAAATGTAATAGCAATTTTTTTTTTTTTTAAACAAGGGCAAAGCAAGCAAACTAAAACTTTGTTTTGTCATAGTAATTCAGTCTTAGGACAGTGCACTGCAGAACTGGGATAAAACTGAAGTACCACGTGGAAATTAAAAGTAGCCTCATTTCTGATATATAAAGGGGTAATATAATAGCTTAAAAGTATATTCATGACTGTGATGGACTCCATAAAAATTATCAGCAGATTGATCTGAAATACTGGCTATCTTGGTAGATTTATTTGTGTGCAGTACTTAGTGGTTTTGTTTAAGCTTCAAAATTAATTGTTCGTAGGAAGAAAACCAGATTTCACAGGATATCATTAGTATCCTAACAAGAAATTTACTTTGTAGCTGTTACTTTTTTTACTCATCCAAAGAAGAACTAGTTTTTAAAAATCTTATTTGTTTTTGTAAGCATTTGTCTTATGGTTTTCTCTTCCTTGTGTTTTTGACTTAGTTGAAATTAGTATAGCTAATCCTGTGTGATACCTTTCAATACAAGGTTTACACACCCCAAATCATTTTTCATATCCAAATGATTTAGCTGTTATTGATTTAATCAGTATTGAAGAAAATTATTGTAGTCTGATGCACTTGGAGTTTTTCACAATTGCTATCAAAAGATTTTTATTGACCAGTTTTATTTACCAAATGTTCACTTAAGCCTAACACAAAGATCAGTGTGTCACCTAAAGTAAGTATGAAACACTTGTCATCATGCACTTCTGTGGCATTGAATTTCTCTAAATAATATATTTATAGTTCATGCTAGCATTAAAGCTTTGAGCAAGTTGACTCATTTCAGCACTGGCTTCAAGGTCTGTGTGTTTCTGATCTATATGAATAATAGTGTAAGTAGAAAATTCTTGCCATGGTTTTAGAATTCAAATGCTCTTTGGTATTCTGGTTGTATATGTTACACTTGAAGGCATGCTTGCAAAATGGATAGATGATTTCTGAAGAACTTTACAAAGAAATTGCAAGTAAATCAATGATAAGGCTGATTGCAAAGACACGTGGGATGGCAAAGCTGCTGTTTTTCCCTGCATCTGTCTTGTGCCTCTAGTGCAGAAAAACTGAAATATAAACAGAAAACACTCTCCACATGGGCCCAGATCACTTCTGGTACTCTTGTAATCTAGTCTCTGCATTTGGAAAGTTACTGCTCCCAACATAAGCCATAATTTCAAATGGCTGAAGTTTATGTAAGGGCAGCTCTTTGTACAAGACTGTCCTTTTCACTAATGAAATCTGAATGCTCTACTGAGACAGTGGCCTTTTGTATCTTATTCAACTCCCTGAAAAAGCAGGGTAAACTGTCAGAGACCATTTCTGTGTTGCCTTATAAATATACTGAGCTGAGGGGAAAAAAAACTCAACAGAAATTAAACTGCTTTAATTTTAAGGCAAATAAATAGAGGTGTGCTTGGTTATCTTACACAAGGTCTCCTATTGGCTGCTCAAAGCCACCAGAATAACCTAAACCCAAAACAAACGGCACTTTATGCAACAGAAAACTGAAAAAAAAAGTGTAAGAGAGTGAGTTAGAGTTTTGAGACCTTTGGGGGTTTTTTTGCCTTTATTTCATTCATGGGTTCAGCAGCCACATAATGAATTAGTAGAATAATACAGAATTATTTCAGTTAGTTTTCCTGAGGTAGCTAAGTTTATAAACTGCATGCAGTCTTGGAATAGATATTTTCGTTATATCTGTAAAGTCTCAAGTTGAGCACTCTGATAATATCTGATAATATCAGATGTGTGTGGTGGAAACAGTTCACAGAATGTTTTCTTCAGCTTTGATCATTCAGCAGGTCTGAATTGAGTTCTCACTTTACAATTCTCCCCCTTGAATTTTGACTGTGATATTCTATAATAAAATAATTTCATCATGGCAAAGCTATTTTTGTTTAACATGAAAGTATTTAGAAAAAGGTATACTTTAAACTCTTATACCTTTTCCATAGGTATCTGACCATTTACATGAGGATCTTAGACTAGGCTTCCAAAAGGCACTTCCAGGTTTCCCTCTCTCTCTGCTTGTCTTCCTGTCAGAGCTCAATGAGTCCTCATGGACTCTGGCAATTCTTACTGGAAATGAAGTAATGTTTTAAGTATTTTCATGCTTTGTTCTCCTCTGATAAAAGTCAGCTTTTTTATTCTGGGTGTTAATGGTTTTTAAAGCTTATAGCTTTCTTATTTTTAAACAACTTCCAAGGTTGTGTGTAATTGTATAGGAAGTCAAACTGTTCCTCTTTTTCCATCCAAACCCTAGTAAAGCTAAGGTTCAAAGACAAAAG
>WBNO01028506.1:0-23449 GCA_013400575.1 Peucedramus taeniatus | reverse complement strand
GCTTCCTTTGAGTTAGACAATATGTCACATGGCTGGAATACTGGTTTTTACATATGGAGCAAATAAAAGAAGAGAGAAATTAAGTCTGTGGGAGCCCTTCACATATGTTCTATCACAGAGACTTGATATCTACTTTTTTTTTATAACCATTAAAAATTGAAAAATTATGATAAACACAATTTTACAGAAGAAAATCCTTAGCAGGAAAAACTACAATGCAAGTTACAGTGAAAAATCCAATCAGCTATGCTTATCCTTCCATGTAGGTTCCTAAATCCTTTCAACAGTAATGAAAATGTTGTTCACACATAACTGTGTGTACAAACCTTATAATTTGCTGATGACTTTTTTTATGGTCTTCAACATTTCTGTAAATTTTATTTGGGATGTATAATCATAAAAGCAATTTTCTCTTCAGTAGTAAATACTCCAATGAAGCAATACTCTTACATTATGTTGCATTATTATTAGAATAGAAATGCAGCAAATCCAGGCCTGTAATCGGCCAAAGTTGGCTTTAAATATGACTGAAACTGCCAAGATATCTTTAATTAACTAACTTGCTGTGGATGTTTTATTTTTTCCCCTCTATTGTCCCCTTTATTTTTACTTATCTGAGAAACAGGATTTTGATTCGGTTTATATACCAAAAGCTGGGGCAAATCATTATTAAATTTTGTTTGCACTGATTCTGAATTCATTCAACTAGGATACATGATTAAGTGTGTACTGTTTAAAATAATCCTCCATATTTTATGTCACAGCAACTATGACTTTTTTCACATGGTAACTCATAGCAATAGAGTTCCTATTAGACACCAACTATATTTTGAATGCAGAAATAGAAAATCTGTAAATTGCCTTGTCAAGTCTCATAAATCATCTGCCATCCAAAGCGTGTAACTCACGTGCACTGTTCTCCCTTTGTGCTTTGAAACACACTCTGTGCTTCCTTAAAAAAAAAAAAAAAAGCATTAGACATAGCATCCATTATAGAGTAGATGAAAATTATTGAGGAAGTCACGAACAATGAAAAATCAGACATACACAAGGACAAGGGAAACTGCAGCTGACTGAACTGGTCAACTGTCAGGTTTAGCATCAACATACCAGGAGCTCAAGAAAATTTTCACTGACTGTACAATGAACTTTGTCACTGTTCAATATCTATGTGTAACACACACCTAATTACGTTTGTATGTCACTATTTTAATTGCACTCCAAGTCCACCATTCTGACAGGCAGAAATTATCAGAATGGGAGAATGTGGTAAGGGCATGCTTGTTTATCCTGGGAGAAACCCTTTACTGCAAACTTTGAAAGACATAACATAACTCACTGTGCCAATTATCAGCCCATGCTGGATCTCTTCTGTTAAAAGAGAACATAAAGAAAAGAAGATAATGTGATCCTCAACTGGGCTTTGGTAATGGCAAGAGCACAGTTAAGACTGAATGGCAATTATGAAAAGCATTGCCTGCCTGAGTGTGAAAACTCAGTTTACATTTCGATCATTCCATATTATTCTAATTTCAATTAAAAAGCTGCGTCATATAAAAACATTAGCAATTAACATTTATTTTTTGCAGGATAGTTGGCTGCAGGAAAGACAGACCGTGAAGAGCAAAGCCTTAGAGGAATATTGTGGCACAGGAATTCAGTTGGCATCTGATTTTTACCTCAGACCAATGAAAGTGTGAATTAACAACATATAAATCTTTGCATGATAATGTAAAACACAAACAACTGCTACTAAAAGAACAATAAGATGCCAGAGAGGCACCTCAGCCCAATTTCTTTATGAAATTAATCTTATGTCTGCTGTTTGTCTACATGTTGTCAACAACATGTCAGTTGTTAGGACATCAAGTCACCTCTCTTAGCATTCCCTTGTCAGCATTAGGGAGTGCAACCCAGGTGCCTGAGCCAAAGACTGAAATCAGATGCAAATGTCAAAGAAATTACAGATTTTTTTGTTCTGCTGTAAACAGAACTCCACTGAATTTGTGCAGGGCTGCTCAACAAGAACACCTCAAAATCACAATCATATAATTTGCTATTTTCTCCTCCCAGGTTGACCCTGCTTACCACTTTCCTTCCCTTTGAGATAATGGCCAACCTTCTGTTTTCCCCATTTGCCACAGTTTTATTGACTTTATATCTTGATTTCTTATTTATCATGTAGTTGTTCAAATAAAAGCTTTATGTTTAAAAAAAAAGAAAAATATAACCTGCACAGATTAACTGAATTGATTCACTGAATGTTATTAGGACAAGAACCAGTAAACACCTGGTTCTTAGGCACACAACTGCTATTACAGGTTACATTTTAAAGAACTGAGCGCAGCTGGGCTAACACATGACAAATGATGTGGTTTGTAGGAGGGGGTAGCAATAAAGTGAAAAAGGCAACTGGCTCACAAGCTGGGTTTTGGGTATTGAGCATGTGGTGCAGAGCTGACTGGAGTAGATGGAGGTCAAATTTAGAAGCTGTCTAGCTCCAACCCCCGCCTCCCCTCGGCATGCACCGCGAGTGACCGCTCCCCACCTATGCCAGTGGCAGACAAAGGGTATTGGTTTTGCCGAGCTCAGCGGGGTCTGGGCCAGCTGATGTGGCCAATGTCCTTGGACCCGCGTTGGAGACAGGGACAAAGGAAAGAAGGAAGAGCTCTCTCTTACATGGGTTTTCAAGCTGCTTCACTTCCTGCGCCGGGAGCAGGGCGCGCGCCGATCCGCGGGCATTGCTGGGCACCACCACCGTGAGTGGAAGCCCTGTGCGCCGATCCAGAACAGCTGCAGCTGCGAGAAGCGAGTCCAGAGCGGTGTGGCGCAGTCCAGGGTGGTTGTGGGGTAAAACCACACGATAATCTGCTGTCGGGGCGGCAGCGGGAGCAGGCTGCCACGGGCTCAGCATGCTGCAGCCCCGGCGAGACCGCGGCAGAGCGGGACACGCAGACTTCAGCATCTGAAGCGTCAAGAGCGAGTGAGCCACCCTGGCGGTGGTGCGGGCATGGGATTGGCAGCGCTGTGCTGACCTGGAGCAGGGGAGGAGCAGCAGGTGCAGGCATGGAATTGGTAGCACTGTGCTGACCTGGAGCAAGGGAGGAGCAGCAGCGGGAGTGAACCATGAGGGAAGAGTGAAGAACAAAAGGAAACCTGGCCTTTTAAGCACCGGCTGCCCCCCCACCCCGCGGGCAGCCCGTGGCAAATCGGAGCTAGCTGGGAGGGGCGTGTCAGGGGGTGAAGCCAATCAGAAATGGAGCTGGAAATGTGCATGCCAATAAGTGAGGGGAAATATCATAACTGACAGAGAATGTTCTGGGCTATGGGTGTTAACCTGACACAGACAGTTTCCAGAGGCTGGGTTTCAGTTATGGACAAAGAAAAGTCAAGAATTATCAGGATCTGACTTTTGGGAGGGACCATTAGGAGGGACCAAACAGGGGTGAATGCGAACAAACCATTGTAACATTTGGAACACATTTCCTAAACAGTTAAGCCTTCTAAGGTCACTGCCACATGCTAGCCAGAAGAGGCTTGAGAAAGACAAGTTTGTACAGATGAGACTGCAATGATTCTTTTCTTGGTCTGAACAGGAAGAAATCCTCAGGGTAATTCTGTTTATTGAGTAACTGTAGATCATCTGCTATGAATCATACAATTTGACCTCTTCTATACTTAAATATGTAGTACAGTGTAGTAGGATAAGACTCTTAAGAGAAAGATGTAGACAACTCTAGAAAGTGATTCATCCTGTTCTAAAATGAATTCCTGTAATCAGTAACATAAACAACTCTGTGGAAGCCCATTTCTCTCTTAATGCAGCCTTAGGTCAGATGCCTATTTATTTAGCTAAAGTTTGTTAAGAGGAAACTCACCCAAAGAGTGTTTTCTTTATATCACTTCAATTTGGTTTACACTAGAGCTTCATATTTTGACAATTCTTAAGACATAGGTAATCATAAACTTATACGTGAATTTGAAAGATAGAGGCTGTCAAAACAAATCATTAAAATAAGGCAATTATATGGGAATAGCTAAAATATGAAAAACTGTAAATAATAGAAAATAACATCTTATGTGAAAAAAGGTTGTGCTTAATAATTACAACAAAAATTAAATTACCCTTTAATGATTTGCTATAATTTCAGCTTGATAAGAAAATAACATTTTTTAAGTGATAAAACTAAGATATTAAATAGCTTATTTTTTTTGTTTGCAAAATAGAAAATAAGCCTATATCAATACTCTTTACAAAATAAAAATATTCATTATTTGAGTCAGGTTTAGCTGCTTTCCTCATACTAGGTAGTCATTCATATTTCATGAATGATTGCATTATGATCATTACTTCATATTGTCTGGTTCTGTCACTGTGTTATTCATGTAAAATACATCTTAGTGTTTATTGACGACAATGGGTTAAGTCACCATCACTCCATGATGTTGTCATAGATCAGCAGAACTTGAGGATTTACTTATCAGTGGAAAAGATTCCATTGAAAAGAAACATTGGGAACATCTGGATTACAATGAAATTTTAAATCTCATTTTGTACCTGAGTGTTGAAAGCTTGAAGTATGTACGTTTTTTTTCTGATTTTGAATTATTTCTTAATTACTATTGAACATATTTTCATTACTGTAATCTACCTGTAATAAAAAAAAAGACAAATTTTTAATTTTCACCTTAATTCAGACAGAAAGTAGATTTCAAAAATTTGTCATTTCCCATAAGATATGAATTTCCCATATTGTAGTGAGACCCAGTTAAGATATAAATACTACCTTATACTCATTTGCAAATGATGATTTTTACTTTTTCAGAGAAGCAGAGGATAATGTGAGAGGACATAACTGTCATTGCTGATTCTAATTTTCAAGTTCTTTGGCTTAAAACACATAAAGGCTAATATGTTTATTAAAATAGCAGCATATAGTTTTTAATAATGTTGGTAATAACAAATTTTCTTCTATTTTACTTGCTTTTTTTCATTGGAGATATTTTAAGTCACATTATTGTCAGTACTTATTTTAGCATAATAAGAATAAAAACGAATACTTGCAATCTGCAATGGGGTGATTTACCTTTTGAAGCCCTTCATTTTAGGTGTAAATGTGTAGACATTTATTGCATCAGATTTTTTTATCCTTGAAAAGTTTTTCTTAGAAGCTCATATTCTCTTATTGGCGGTGTATAACACTGTCAACGGTGTCTCTCATTTATTGGTATCTGCAGAGGCATTTCTCTTGAGACAAACATATGGTGAAGCAGCATCTGTTTTTCAAAATAAGACCTTAACACTTGATTTTAGTTATCCTAATTGGAGCTTTAGGAAGGAAGGGAATTAAAATATTGAATGGCCATGGTATGAGAAAAAAGATATATAAGTTCTGTCTTTTATGCTGTATTCTATCATGCAAGTTATTCTACCATGCAAGTTGTGCACAGAGCATTGCATGCAATTTATATTGTAAATATACTACTGTTAATATTTCTTACACTCCAAATCTGGAGTTTAGTGCAACACGACAATAAGTTGACAGTGAAAGAAGTCTGATATTGGTTTTTGCTGCTGTGCCTAAAAAATCTGGTCATGAATAAAGGATGTATTAACAGAGACTGAATCTGTGTTGCATTAATATTGTCTAGGTTCAGGTGCTCAAATGAGGCTAAAGTAGTGTAGTACTGATATTTAAGAGTCTACATAACAGTGGGCAATTGACAATCTGTGCAACTCCATGCATCTAAGATCTATTTGAATTATAAGATCCATCTGAATAGTCTATATAAAACTCTATGAACTATGCAGATAAGCATTTACAGGGTTATTGATCTAATGCTCAAGCATCAATAGGCCATGAATATCCCACTTTACATAAGGCTTGTGTACATGAGAAAAATTCTTTTGATCATTTGGCTGGGTTGATGCAATCTTCTCTATAGATAAACTTTTATTCTCATTTTATTAAATTTATTGACATTGGAAATTACTTTTCTTAATCAAAATCAATATTAGGAATTCTTTAGCAAAGTGAACAGCTATTATGCCTATGGCGTTGCAATGGATACAGTTTTGAAGTACATAGGAGGTCAGGTTTTTTTAAAGTATGGAGTGTAAATTTGCAGATTCAGAAAATATGTCACCAAAAGCCTAGTTTTTCTAAATTGGGTTTGAATGGCCAGATTTTGGTAGTGTGGAGGCTATAGGGGTGTCTTCTGTGAGAAGCTGCCAGGAGCTTCCCCCATGTCCAACACAGTCACTGCCAGCCTGCTCCAAGACAGGCCTGCCTCTGGCCAAGGTCAAGCCCGTCCTTGATGGTGGTAGCACCTCTGAGATAACATATTTGAGAAGGGGAAAAAATCCAGTGCAATGGCAACCCAGAGAAGAGAGGAGTGAGAATATATGAGTGAGAGAGGAACAACTCTGGAGACACGAAGGTCAGTGAAGAAAGAGGGGGAAATTCATCAGCACCCCCCTGCAGGCTGTGATGAAGGCCATGGTGAGGCAGCTGTGTCCCTGCAGCCCATGAAGGAGAAGAGATTCCCCCTCCAGCATGTGGAGAACCCCATGCCAGAACAGGTGGACACCCAAAGGAGGCCATGACCCTACAGGAAGCTCATGCTGGAGCAGGGACCTCATGCTGGGCCCAAGGAGAGCTGGAGCAGGTTTGAGAGCAGGACTTGTGACCCTGTGAGGGAGCCACACTGGAGCAGTGTCTAAAGAACTCTAGTCCATGGGAAGAATTCACACAGGAGAAGTTCATTGATCTGTCCCCTGTAGGAGGGACACCACGCTGCAGCAGGAGGAGAGTTTGAGGAGAGCATGTGCTGAACTGACCTCTGACCACATTTCCCACTCTCCTCTGCCACTGAGAGGAAGTGATAGAGAAATGAGGAGTGAAGTTCAGCCTGGAAAGAAGGGAAAGGTGGAGTGAAGGTGTTTTAATTTTCATTATCCTACTCTGATTTGATTGGCAATAAATTAAACTAATTTCCCCAAGCTGAGTCCAAAGTAAGTGATCTTTCCCTGTCCTGGTCTCAACCCACAAGCCTTTTATTTTATTTTCTCTCCCCTGTACAGCTGACAAAGAGCAGCTTTGGTGGGTGCCTGACATTCAGACAGGGCCAAGCAAACAGTTTCTCGGCAAAAAATCTGTGGATTTGTCTTTAACCCAGAATACTTGGTTAAAATAAAGATATAATTGTAAATTTTCTTCTATAATGAAAAGTGCATAGGTGGTAAAAGATTACTGAGGGAAGAAAATTATTGTTAATAAAGCACAGATAAACCAAAGCAACCAAACCAGTGCTACTCCACCACTGTTCCTTATCTAGTTCTCTTTTATATTGCTGTTTAAGATTTCCTTTCTTAATCTTCACTAATATTTTTCACAGTTTCTCTATTAAAAGAGGGAAAGATTGGCCTATTCCTGAAGCTTCAAAATTATTTAATGTATTATTTCATTGCAAAGTAAAACAGGACCAAATTCCTGATAATTCCTCTAAGTATTATTCTATATTATGTTCTGAGATATTTGCCCTTCCATGTGTATAGGCTATATTCAAACTTGAAATTATCAATAGAATACTTGCCTTCATTTTAGTTTCTGATTTTCTTTAATTAATAAAAAGGATTTAAAAAATAATAAAAAAATCTGGTGCCTTTAATAGCAAGCCCTTTCTGAACAGTCACATAGATTCATCTACATCTGGCAAAGCACTGTTTCTCCTACTATCTATTCAAGAAAAGGGACTTTTTTTGGGAAATAAAGTCTACTTCTTCACAATTACTTAATTTAAAAAATTCTAGCATTTTATCACTTGTTTCTTCTTCAATTATGTTTTGATGTCCATTGACTATGTTTATCTAAAGATGTTTTTAATTCCTGAAGCCTCATTTTATCCCTTAGCTTCTTAATGGATTTTGAATAAGTCCTTATGCTTTTCCACTTAAAATCTGCTGTGATTATGAAAAACTTCACCTGTTTATGTTACATTTTGTCTAGTAGAAGACTTTCAGAAGAGATTGGAAAATTGATCCACTGACTTTCTCACATTTTTCCCTCTAATTTTGTACTGATAAAGGTGTTAGTAAATTATTGTTCTGCACACATCCTTGTCTGAAAGGCTTGTTTATTCTTCTTTGTTGGTTCAATTAAGGTATTAAGTCAAGCAGTGAATGTAGAACAACAATTTAGATCTTTCTTTTCTGAAAAGGACAACTAGTTACTCCTTGTATGAATAATCACCAGCATACTTTTTCTTTTCAGCCTCAGTATTTTCCCTGTCTGAAGTCAATGCAGTGAAATTGCTCATGCTGAGATTAGGATTGTTGTTTCTATGCTACCATCTCTACTTAGCAGGAGGAGAGAGCCACACGTGGCAATGTTTTGAAGATGTCATATCAACTGTAGGATTTAAAAACTTTTTTATGCAGAGCAACGGGGATATTTTCTAATGAATACTTGATGTATATGCATGTTTGGAGGGGGTGGATGAGTTTGTTGTTTTGTTTGTTTAATTAATTTATTTTCTTTGGTTATGAGTTAATAAAGTCTCATGGTGATTGGTGTCAGTTGTATCCTTACAGGTCAATATATTGTATATGGGTGGTAGGTGGCTTAAATATTAAAATCAAGTGTTTTGGAGACTGCATGATTAAGAAAAATGCCAGCTAAATAAGACCAGAAGTTTTTAGACCACAGGGAACTTAGATGTGACAAAATGGTATTTAAAAGCTTTTTTTCTCTCATTATTATTATTATTTGTGGAGGATTTTTTTTTTCTGAGTGGTGTTTCTCCAAAGAAAAATGTTTTCTTTTTCATAGTCTTCATGACTTTGCTTTTTGAGTGTGAAGATTTTGAATTAATACAGTACCTCATCTTCTGGCTTCCCACAGCCTGTGGAAATCCAATATGAAATTCATTTAGCCATTTCTGGTCCTCTGGCAATATTCTTACCTTTTTCAATTCCTGTATATGTGGTGCTCGTCACAAAGAACATAATTTATGTAGCTGTCTGGGTTGTCCAGGGAGGTGGTAAATGCCCCATTCCTGGAAACATTCAAGATCAGGTTGCATTGGTTCTCAGAAAATTAATCTGGTTGAAGATATTGTTTTTCATTTTGGGGGTGGGGGTGAGGGTTGGAGTAGATTACATTTAAACTTCCAACCCAAAATATTCCATGGTTCAATGATTTTTTTGTCTGTTCTTCATCAACATTGATCAGATACTAATTATATACCTTCTCACATTCTACTTACCATCCTATTTTATTTATATCTTGCTTCATGTATTTTTCACAAATAATCTAAATTTCTGTGATGGGTTTAGTTTTATGTAGTTGAGAATTTTTGGCTCATGGATTTAAATCCATTGTTGTTAGTGTTATCAACAATACCCCAACTATATGTTTTTAAATCATGATTTGTTATTTCCTCAGACCATTTCTTCTTCTTCCTTGGTCCTGTCCTCCTAATATCACTATGCAAGTATCATTGGCCTTTCCCATGTAGTCAAAATGCAAATACTGAAAAATAAATGAGAAAGAGTTTCATGAAAAGATATCCAGCTGTTATCAAGAATAGCTAAATATCAGTCTTTGGTGATGATTAATAAAAGTCTAAAAATTTATGTTTTATTTTCAAGTGCTTTCATGCTGAAGTGAAAAACATGGAAATCCATCCATGCTACCCCAGAGGTTTCTTTTTATGGATTTGACAGTTTTTATAACTAATAACTTGTCAATCAGAATCTGAATTTTGTTATCTCTTGTTTTATATTTGCCTCTCTCAAGAAGTACGTTTGCCTGAGTGGTTGCTGTAGTAATACTCTGAAATGAGCAGTGTGAGTAGGTTCCTCATCTTGCTTAAACATGAGACAGGCTAGTAGTTCAACATCTGATACTTAGCACTGCCCTGGGATGGAGCAATCATTGATGCAGTTCTGATAAATCCACCAGGAGCTGTGCTGGACTGGGTGAGGATACCATCTCGTCCCAGCATTTGGTACTTTGTGTTCCTGTTCAAATGTTGATGTTGAAAACATAATAAAGTGTCTTTAGGTAACTGCCCTTCTATGTTCTCTCTTTTTTTCATGGAGTTTCATCATCTCTACAAAAAGTGGCTCAGCTTTACCTCTCTGCCAATAACAGCCTTGATAAATATTACTTTTCCCCTCTCTCTTTTAATTTAAATGCTCTTTTATTTTTTTCTGAAAACAGTGAATGTTTTCAGAAACAGAAAAAAAGGAACAGAAATGTTCCTTTTTATTTTTATGTGACTGTTTTAAGATGACAGACTGGTTTGGACTGGGACAGAGTTAATTTTTTTCATAGTAGCTATGGGACTCTGGTTTATATTTGTGCTGAAAACTGTGCTGTTAACACAGGGATGTCTTAGCTGCTGCTGAGCAGTGTGTGCACATCACCAAGGCCTTTTCTGCTTCACACACCACTCCACCAGTGAGGAGGCTGAGGGTGCACAAGAATCTGGGAGGGGGCACAGCTGGGACAGCTGTCCCCAGCTGACCCAAGGGATATTCTCTACCATATGGCATCATGCTCAGCAATAAAAGCTAGGGGGAAAAGGAGGGCTGTTGGCAGTTACAGTGCTTGCCTTCCTAACTCCCCATGATGGTGTCCTGCCTTCCCGCGAATGCCGGAACACCTGCCTGCCCTTGGGAAGTGGTGAATCAATTCCTTGTTTTGCTTTGCTTGTGTGTGAGACTTTTGCATTACCTGCTACTTTGCCTTTATCTCAACCCATGAGTTTTCTTATTTTTGCCCTTCAAGTTCTCCTCCTCATCTCCATGGGGTGAGGCAGTGGTAAGCAGACAGCTGCACCGTGCCCAGCTGCCAGCTGATGTTAACCCACAAGTGGTGATTAACTCTGATACATTCAGTGCACTTCTTTCAAGTTTTTGCTTATTTCCCTCCTCTTTTTATAATTATTCTTTTATAATTATTCTTGTAATTTTCTTCTCTGAAACTTGTTTTCTATTGATTTCATTTATTTTTAGCATTATTTCGTTATGCTATGTTATACATTGGGGTTTTTTCCCTTAAAATTTTATAGGTGGTAATGCATCATGACTTTCATCCAATCTAGTAACTATCCAGAGTACTACTCTCTATATAGGTATACCACATAGAGCTAGTAGTCAATAATTCCTGACTAGTTATTTGTGTCTTAACATTTCTTATTTTTTCTATGAGCTGTTCTAGAATCACTCTCATCTCTTCAAAGACTCTGGGAAAAACACTGCTTTTTAATTTCAAAGTACTTATCCATACACTATATGGGGTTGTTTTGAAAGAAAGCTAGAGGTTCACAGTCTGTGAACACAGTCATTGCCTGGGGCAGAATTTTCAGTGTAGCTTGATTGCTTGAGTTTTAATTTTCTTGCTTTTCTTTTTCCTGAGTACATTAATATATTTCTGGTTTCCTTTTTTTTTTTTTTTTACCTGCATTGGTATCCCTATGTTTGCATAAATCCAGCTATTAAGCATATGAATTGGTTTGTTATCTTTCAATCAAAATAAGACAGCTAGAAAAAAACACCTTAGTTTTCATTTGTCATCATCAAGATCTTTATGATTATGTTTGCTATCTGTTTGAATACAGAGCATAAGTGAAAAGACATTCTACCTTTCAATCCATCTCAACTAATTGTATTAATGATTATGTTGTGTTTCTAAATGATCACTGTAGGGTGTCTATTATGCATCATAAGATGATATCTGAAAAGATATCAAAGAAAAAGAACAAAACACCAAACATTTGAACAAAAATGAAGAAAAACAATGTAAAATGGGGAAAAAATGTAATAGATAATTACTGCAAGCTTACGATAAATTTTATTGTCTTTTAAATAAAAGCTATCAAGATTCAGAAGATTGTTCTTGAATTTCTTTTCTTCAGAAGCATGATGATCTTCTCTTTAAGATTTGAAAAGTATGATATATTTGGAATATTATCCACTGTATGTTTTTACAGTGAAAAGCAAAGTAAGAAACTGGTGAATCTAAAAAATCATGACAAAAATTTCTAAAATCAAAGTAATCCCTATGAGTTCAATAGGGTTGTTCTTTAAACTAAAAATTTGAATAATATGAGGCTAAAACTCATAGATAATTACAGTATACAGCAGACTTTAGGTAATAGGAAAGGTATTTATAACCAGAATAGAGTATTGGAAGAGGAAAGATAAACAAAAATTTGGTAAATGTGGGAACGATGCTGACAGAGACAAGAGACTGAACAGCAAAGGGTAGGGCTACAATGGATCCTAAAGACAAGAGAAGGTTTGAACCTCTTTTTAATGAAAAAGGACCTGTCAGGAAAAGGCCAAAGAGCAGATATGGGAGTGGACATGCACAGGAAAGGAACAGAAACATCCTAGGTGAGCCTTGTCAGTGGGTCTGAGTGGCAATGTCCATGTTTCTATCACCAGTACAGATTAATATCTAAACAGGGGGTATGGAAATCTTGCAGGAAAAAACAAAGATTTGACCACATTGGGCTTAAAATGAGGAAAGAACAGTAACATGTTTTCTGATGAAAACAATGTAATGATCCCAAAGCCTACAGAGTGGTCATACAGGAGTACTGAAGGTAAAGAAAAGGGTATACATTGTCTGTTTCATGAGGCAGAGCTCACCTTTTCATTATGCAAATATATTGTGACTAATACATTTGCGAATGGCAGGAGGCATCACACTGTTACAGATTCAAAATGTCTATTTGAAATTAAATTAATTTGAATTTAAAGCTCTATGTTTATGTTAATTTAAATAAAAAGCCTGACATTTATTTCAAATGTATTGGAGATACTAAAAAATGTTTCTTGTAGCCTGTGGTAAAGTCATTAAAGAACATTCTCACAGTCACTGCCTAGTGATTTTATGGAAAATTCAAAATAGGCTAATTTCTTTTCTTCCTTTAAATCTTTGCTCTAAAAGTGTATAAATTTCACTTGTACTATTTTCACCTTTTGCTACAACCTTTCATAAGACATTGAAATACTGTAACAGAATACCAATATATCAGTGCTTATGCACTCACACATAATGAGTGTAATGTTTTACAAACATTTCTTTGAGTTTTCTCCATTGCCTGTAACCCTTAGATGACATACAAGGACTTGCTTTGTCACTAAAAACTCTGATCAGGAGTAGAGAAAACCTTCAAGACAAGCAGATGGCAGTTTACTTGAAGATTTAGTGAAATTTTTTTCTTTTCATTCATTCTGCCTAAAGAGAAGTTTGCACAGGTTACCACAGTGGTTCTTTGTACAACTTCCCTGTCCCACAGGGCACAGCACAGCATTCCAGGAGAAAAGTCTGGCAGGTCAGCATAGCTCTTTCTAGCCTTGTGGTGCTCAGTCCAGGGACAGGGGTTTGGGTTCACTCAGGGCGTCTTTGGCTCTTTGTTTCTCTACTCTTCAGTTCCCAAGGCTATTCTCGCCCTCAGCTCTGCTCTTATGCAACCCCACCCTGAATCCAGTGTTCACATCTAGGGCCCTCAGCAGAAGAATTTGGACCTGTTAAGTCCAGAGCAGAACAACCAAGATGATCCAAGGGTTGGAGCACCTGTCCTGTGAAGACAGGCTGAGAGAATTGGGGTTGCTCAGATTGAGGTAGAGAAGTCTCTGGGGAGATCTTACAGCAGCCTTCCAGCTGCTAGTGGGGACTACAGGAGAGAGCTGGAAAAGGACTTTTTACAAGAGCATGCAATGAATTCTTACAGGTAAGAATATATCTTACTAGACTTATCTTCAGCCTTTTGTCATGGAAACCTGGATTCATTACACACACAGGATCTCAGTTTTTTTAAGCCATTCCTCAGATTAATATCATCACACCTATTTTGTTATCCAATATACTTTTTCACTAAGTTTATTAAAACATATATTCTCTCATGGTTTATGGCTGCATTACAGCGCTATGTTCTGGCATTAAATATAGTTCAAAATGTTCCATATAAATAATGGGAGGAGAAGGACAGGGAACTCAGCAAACCATCTGAAAGCTCTGAATTTAGTTTTTTTCTGTAGAGATTTCAGATTCTGATAGGCAGATTTTTTCTTATTTTCCATCTTTAGTAATTTCAGATTAAAGGATTACCATAACATAAATAATACAGACAAATTTTGGGGGTTCAAACCTGCCTATAGAATGTGTTCTCTTAATATTTTTTTACTCAGGGAGGAGACATTTCAGTACAATGTTGCATAAAAATAGTTGCAATATTTGAAGAAGAAATGAAAAAAAAAATACCATACAATAACAGTGAAGGGTGTACAAAGATAAATTCAAGGCTGTAGTTATTTGTTTGCAGTAAGTATATTTGTTTTGTGCTTCTTTTTTTTTGTTTTGTTTTGTTTTTTTTCTTATTTTAGTTCCTGTTCAATGTTTACTTTCAATTATTGCTGGCTACAGGAGACCAGCTTATCCCTACCAATAACTTTGCTGGAATAAATTGAATAATCAGTTTGAAGGGAAAGAAATTGTTAGACCAAACCTTTTTTCTCTTTAGAGGCTTCATAGAAGTGAACTAGAGATTAAAAGTCAGCAAAATAACATTAAAATCTGCTGTGATTAATATTTGGAATCTATCTAGATGAAGAGATACATCTTTCTTCTGTATTAATGAGTTGTGTGACTGTCAAACAACAATTGATTTGTGCTGTAAGACCTGAAAAATCAAACATGCATACAAAATAGGTGATATGCCAAAATTACTGAGGAAAGTAGTGATAGGGCTCCTGAATCCAAACCTTCTGCCCAATGTAATGCCTTACTTGAACAAATTAACTGAAATGACAGTTGTGCCTAGTATTTTCACTTTAGTACTCTTCTTCCTGCCTTCATACATTAGCTGTCATGAATAATTCCTTTTCATTTTAATATATAAAAATGCTTTTATAGAAACATATATAGGCAAAAATATAAACATAATATGGGCAAAAAAGTATCTGATCATAACTGAATAGACAGTGCTGTGTTATTTTTCTACCCATACATTTCTGGTGTCTACTAAGTGCAAATAAGTAAAGTTATATTAATGTTTTCAATACAAAAAGCATGGTTGTGTATTTATTTCATTTTACTAATGTACCTATAAAAATTAGTATTTCTTGCATTTGGGTGGCTCTTTTTTCACTTTGATTACTCTAGGTCACAGTTTATTTCAGGCAAGTTGAAAATTAACACAAATTATTACTTTTATCTATGATTAATGGAAGGAGTGATTTTGTACTATGTTTATAAAATCAGATCTGATTATATTGAGGTCATTGCAATACATAGTGTCATAAAGGGATTATGAAACCAAGTTAAATGTAACTGGTTTGTTTCATTGTATTAAAGTATTGCAACACCGAAAAAAAATATTATTTTTGGCAATGGAAAGTGAGTTTCTTTGCCAGTATTAGTCAAATTTTAGTCACCACTTTTCTAAACTAGCATCCTTGTATACAGTACTAACAGTCTGTCTTACTAACAGTCTGTCTTTTTAATTGACAATGTTTTCTCAATAAATTAAATTTATTTAACATCCAAAATTATGTGGAATTATTTGCTGCAGCCTGTTGAGTTACAGCTCTCCTGTTTGGCATGGCTTATTAAAGATTAATAGTAGAGGTATTCTCTCTTTTCAGACTTCAATTCGATAGTTAAATCATGCCAACAAAAAAGTATTTTTAAGTAGAGGTAACATACCACTTCACATACATTTTTAGCTCAGAGTATGTTCTTGAATGAAAGGTGAATTAATTATTCATATGATCCTGATGGGAGATTACTTCTATTTTCTATCATGGAGACTAACTAGTTTATAGCTTGTGATGCCAGTTTCATTTAGTCTGAAATTTTCCTGCTTGTCTATTTTCTTTTCATTCACTATTGCAAGATTAATTCTCAAGCAAATTTGTGATTCATGAACCTCTATGAAGGCCAAGACTATGAGAGTACAAAGTCCTCCAAGTAACATTTAACTCATATTACGTACATATACATATATACAAATCCACACACACATATATTTATTTATATTTATATGGCTATATGCAGAAAGTTCCTGAACTGTTAGCTATTATTTCAGAACCTGGATTACTTTTAAAGTACAGCAATGTACAGGCAGCTGACTCATCATAGTTGCTCAAAATTAATGGTGCTTTCTAATTAAGTATCTGCTAATTATCTAATCCAGCTATTGTGTTTACTGGAATACAATGGCTCTTGGCTCAGCTTTAAAGTTCTAATGAAGAAGAATGTAAAACACTCCCCTATTTCTCTGAATCCCAACTTCAGCAATTAGCAAGTTTCATTCCCATCCTTTGAGTGACTCTTCTCATTCCAGGCTCCCTGATTAAATGTTTGGAATGTGTAGACAGAGATCACATTGGGTTTCCAGTTACTTATCCCCAGAGTTAAGAAGACCACCCCCATCCCCACCATACCTTGTCACCTGATGTCATCTAACCTACATGATCAGTAGAGCAGTTCTGGAACTGTGGACTTGAGGGAGGAGACTTCTTGGTTTCACCTCATCAAATGTTTCTAAATAATATAATATGTGTATGAATTCTTAAAAATATGTGATAATTTTGCATGGAACTACATAAGATTGTTCATTCAGAGCTCAAACATGATGGCTGGTCGGGACCACAGTGTTTTTCTTTGAATGGCCAACATCTGAAGTGGTGCAAGGAAAGGAGAGAGAAGACAGAGAAACATGTAAGTGTTGAAGAAAACTCACATGCAAAAATACTCAAACCCAGACCCATTACTAGGTCTATAACCTCTAAAAAGCTAGCTATTTCTACCAATATTCTTGATGACTTTAGGGAAATATGGCTATGGGCATCATGTGGAAAGAACATGTTCATTGCACCCTTTGAAGAGTGAGAATGGGATTGACCTAGGACATAATTCTTAAAAAGTAGAAGACATCTTTAGGTTGAATCATCCAGTCTCTTTCAGTGTTTTCTGCTGTATCACATCCTTGTCTTTGTGAGACTTTGAATGACTGTACTCTATCTCTCCTCAGAATACAAACACTAGTCTAAATAATAATCTGTAGGATTCACATGTGGGGTGCAGGTTAGAAACAAAGAAATATCATAGCTGGTAGTATAGGAATAGCTAAGTAAACAGCAATAAGAAAATAAAAAGTCTGCAAAATGCAGCCATGTTGAAAAGTACAGAAAAGACTACATTGCTGTATATTCTTTTGTGGTAATGGCTTCCAGATTCATGATTTCCTTTACTAATTCTGACACCTACCTGCAACCTTTGTTGTCAACCTATCTTTTAAAATTTACTTTGAACCTTCAAAACTGAATTTTGGTAATTATCTGTTACTCTTTGCTACCAAAATTCCTTTTCTTATTGTAAATTTCTGCTGAGCTAGAGGGACTCAGGAAGTTACTGTTCAAAGCCACACCCAACACAATCTGGAACACTTCAAATGCAGGGACACCCACAGCATCTCTGCGCAACCTATTCCATTATCTCACTAACACTCATTGTAATAAATATATTGTATGTCCAAACTAAAGCTACTGTCTTCCAATTTAAAACCACTGTCCCTTGTTCTGCACTTAGAAAACTGCTCTAAGTGCTGAAAGGTTGTAGCAAGCTTATTCCAGAATCCTCTCCAGGCATCTCCCTCCCTCTCTGCCTTTCCTAATTGGAGAAGTGTTCCAGCTCTCTGGATACTTTTGTGGCCCTCCTCTGACCATTCTAATAGGCCCATGTCTTTCTTGTACTGGGGACCCAAGAGTGGAAACAGTACTCCACATGGGGACTCATCAAAATGGAATGGAGGGGATAAAATCACCAGCCCTGACCTGCTGGCCACTCTTCTCATGATGTAGCCCATTAAACAATTGGCTTCCTGGGCTGCAAGAGCACATTTTTGACTCATCCATCAATATCCACAAGTTCTTCTCTGCAGGCTTACTACCAATGCATTCATTCTCCAGTCTGTATTAGTATTGGACATTGACCCCGACTAGGTGCAGGATCTTACGCTTGACCTTGCTGAGCTCCTTGAGATTTCACACAGTCTTGTTCCTCAAACATGTCAGGATCCCACTGGCATCCTTTCCTTTAAGTGAATGAATCTCACCACTCAGCTTGGTGTCATCAGCAAACTTGCTGAGTGCACTCAATCCCTCTGTCACTGCTGAAGGTATTAAGTAGTATCAGTTCAGCACCCTTGAAAGACACCACTCATATGTTTTGGCTTTGACATTGAGTCATTGGCTATAACTCTTTGCATGTGGCCATCCAGCCAACTCCTTACTCACCTAACAGTTCATCCATCAAACCAACAGCTCTCCAATTTAGTGGCAAGACTGTTGTGGGGGACTATATCAAAGGCCTTACAGAAGTCCAGGTGACTCTTCTCTTTGATGTAGTCACTTAACTGTGGAAGGCCACCAGATTAATCAGTCATCATTTTCCCCGGTAGAGCCATGTTGGGTGTCACTAATCACCTCCCTTTCTTCCATGTGATTTGACATATCTTCCAGGAGGATCTGTTCCATGTTCTTACTGGACACTGAGATTAGGATGACTCATCAGCAGTTCCCAGGATCCTCCTTTTTAACCTTATTAAAAAGTAGTGTGATATTTCCTCTTCTCCAGCCATTTAAAAAAGCTATTTCAAAAAAGGTCTGTTTTGGTTCCTCATACGTGAAACCAGCTTTTTTTAATTAAATGCAGGTTTCATGTACTGGGAAAATGCGTGCTGATAGCAAAGGTATAGCTTCAAATATTCACCTAGTGCAAAAATAATTTCAGCTGAGGTTGACAGGATTTACAGCCTACTTAGCCTAAGAAAGCAGCCAGAAAACCAACAGTAGTGACCACCTGATGGAGAGAGAACATAGAAAGAAGATAGGGTACTCTTTCATTTTTACATCCCAAACAAGATACGCAGATACTTCAGTCTGCAGACTGTTATAATTGAAAATTTAAAACCTGTCACTGTCACAAAATGTGCATGATGCTTGCAATACTTTTTACTGAGTATTAGGAGAAATGTATTAATATGAGACTAGTTAACTGATAAAGGTTCCTGGATAAGAATAAGAAATCTACATTCATTTTTTACACACTTTTTTTTTTGCAATTATCATTCAGTTAATAACTAGCTGGCATAAAATTTAAATATACCTCTGTGGTCCCAATACTAAAAGTAAGTGAGAAATTGCCTTTAAAGGGAAACTAGGGAGAAAAGTTCACAAACCAAACAACCTTTTTAATATAACCACCTAACAATTAGCATAATTAAATCAATTACATACTTGTAGGAGGCTGTAAAAGTGATTACTATTTCTTGTCTTAAAAAGGCAAAAATTCTGAAAAAAAACCCAACTTGTTTTGATTGAAGTAATATGCTGTGCTATCAGATGCACTTCTGGCATGGTGTGGAGAAGAAAGGACTAGAAATTAAAAAGTAGATAAGAGAGGAAGTACATTCAGAAACAAGAAAGTGAAGAAGAATATAACTTACTGCCTGAGATTTTCTCCTTCTCCCTAATGTTAAGGAAATTAAGTAGGAAGATGAAAATGTTTGTAAGCATGATACATATTTCTGCAGAAAACACAGACTGAATTTCAGCGAGTTTCTCTAGATGCAACAAATTCAAAAACTCTTATTTTATATTATTTTGCTCTTATTGATAGAGAGGCTCCTCCCAGGGGTCAAAAAGTATCCCTAATCTGAGGGAACATTTTGATTCATCAGCACGATACAGATAATAAAAGTGCAAATGTAACTATTAGAGGCCTACATATAGGGGGTCGTCCTTGTAATAGATGTATTTCCACCATTGAAACAAGTGTTTAGCATGTTCAAGGAAATTATCACAGTTTTATTTTCTCTGTTTCTTCAGTATGAAATGAATGTAAAACAAGTGTAGCCTTTCATCATTCTCTTTCTCCTTAAGAAATTGATGAACTCAGGAAATATTAAGTTTCTGTCTTTTATCTTAGCCATTCCAACTGAGTTGTAGAGTTAAAACTGTGTTTTTGAATAAATAGACATATTTTCATTATCTAGACTTACAGTCGTATAATTCATTTTTTAAAAATGGCCAACCAACCAAAATATTTATGTTATATAATCACTGGTTTGGTATTGCATGTGTGAACAGGTTTTGGAGCCCATGAGAGACTTTTTAATGGGAAGTGAATAACTGCAATGCTAAGCCCCTCATGACCAAGTAAAATTCTGTGATTCCCTCAGCAAATCAATAAACATAAAGTTCTTTGGCTCAGTTACTTGTATTTCTGCAGCAGTTATAGCAATGTCAGGAAATAGAAAAAGAATATGGACTAATGTTTGCTTTAGAGTATTGAATTTTCTGTATGATGGAGCTTGAAACTATATATAGGCAAGTTTCTGCTATGTTCCAGAGAGCAAAGCCATGAAGGAGCAGGATATTGATATTACTGATAAATAAGTAAATACACAAACACACATACATAGCAGAGCATTGAATGTGTCAGTCACTGTCTGTTTTGTGGTTACATATTGCGTGTTCCTGTGTATTAGGAACTTATTAATGTGTGAGTGAAATGAACACTTGTGTCTGCCCTTAACTCAGGCTGTGGAAAGACTCAAAGCTATCTGTCAGGAGAAATAGATCTAATGAAAAATTATGTCTAGATGCTAATGAAAAAGGGTCAGAGAAGACTACTTAATGCACAACAGCAAAATTGGATGTAGAAAAAAACAAACCCTGCTGTTCTCTTCCAGCCAGACTCTTCCAGCTTTACTCAAGATAAGCAATGCTTGCTTACCTAAGTAAGGGTAATAAAGTCTATTCAGTGCCTATGCAGGGCCTTGAAAGCAACAATCTTGGAAAATGAAGCGTAGTAGAGTGTTAAAGGTTTGCCATTAAGGGATTGGGAGAGAGAAGTGAATAGTAAAAGTCAGCAGGCAAGGAAAAAATCTGCAGTTGGCTGCAGCTTTATAGATAGATTACCAAGATGCTCTGAACAGCTGGCAGCAAGGATTGCTTCTGCTGGGAGAATGACTGTGTTACATACCAAAGATGTATTCCCTGCATACGTATGTTTGTTTATATCCAACAGGAATAGGAACCCAATTACTCTTTACCCAATTGTGACTGAAATAAAAGATAATTTCTTTGCTTCACAATCTGCAAGGCAGAGAACTGTTTACCCAATAAATTGCACCTCCAAACACTGCCATTTACAGTTACTTCGTCTGGTCTTTCCCAGCTTCTGATATCTAAACCGCGTCTCTTTGCAATTCAAATGCCTAATGTCTGCAAACAGCTAAGTACGACACTTAATCAGGCTCGTAGATATAAAGAGAAGCAATATTTAGAGCATTAAATATTACACAGATTACATTATGCCAGCTGCATAAAACTGAGCAGGCAGAGCATTGAAAAGGATGAGAGTTGTGCCCATAAGAAATGGGCTTTTAAAAACAGGATGCTTATTTCTCATTTACCCAGCACGTGTGACATAACTTTTTGTGTTTGTCATATGCTCACCATGTTAAAAATTAGGACAATGGAACTAAAAAAAAATTAATCAATTTATATGTCCAAAGCCTATGTTCAAACTAACTCTGATCTGCTGTTTGCCTTGGATGATTATTTTATTACTTCCAGCTATCTTTGATACATAAGAAGACTTAAATGTTCCTTTCATTCAGCCTGAAACTGTTTGACAAACCCATTAGCTTGAACAAGCTTTGTGACTCACTTGCTGACAGCAATTAGGACTCCCAAAAGGTATCTGGATAAGCCAAAAGCCCAAGAGTTTCATAAGGTGAGAAGAAGGTCCTGAGATTTATTTTTGTTAAAATAGGGCTTAGAATCTCCTGGAAAGAAAATCAATCTAAAATAATTAAAACTTCTGTTTTCTTTCACTCCAGTGAAGATACTGTTCCGTTGCTAAGCACCTGATTTGAACAGAGGAATTTGGAGTGTATCTCTCTACTCTTTCATCTCCTTCAGGTGAAATTTTCCCATTATCATTGAATTTGCATTCATTTTTTTCAAGTTCTCTTTAGGAGAAATAGTTACTGATTTATTAGGTTAGATAAAGAGATAGGAAGCTGACAGTAAAAACTCATGTCTGGGCACTATATATGCATTCATGTATTTGCTCAGAAGGAATACACAACCTATAACTTAACTCTGCTCTATCAATTTGAGCAGAAATAAGGCATGAATCCAGAATTTTCCCCTTGAAATCTTTTAGATACAGTATATTTGACTGTAAATTTATTTCCTTAAAAAAAAATATAACTAGTTTTATATAGACTGCAAAAGAATGATATGACAACTATACAGAAAAAGATAAACTGAGAACAAACAGCAATAAAAATATCATAAACTCTAAGACTTAAAAAGCTCAGGTAGAACCTGTTAGTAAATAGAAAGAACATTTTTATCAGGTTTATATTTTGTAGTCAAAAATAATTAACATCAGATATGCTGAATAAAACTTAATTTTACCTATCCAAACATCAATTGTTTAAGTACACCTCCCAAGTCTTTCTTTGCTTTTTGACATATAAGGAAGTTGAGAAAGTATTCATTGGTCTTCTAATGTGTAACCAGGTAAACTCTGTCCACTGCATAAAAATCTGCATAACATTTCTAGTTTCACACAAGATACTCATCCCTTCTAATTCTTCATCAATTTCAGCATTACTCTTTTGAGACCAAATTTCATGATGTTGAGGTTTTTTTTAAACAAAACAATGACTTAAACTATTATGCTTGGATTCCTTTCAGCTGCTTCCAGAATGCTGCAATTAAAGCAATGTGTTAGTCAGTAATTGGCTTGAAATATAAACAGACACCAACTTAAAACTGCTCTAAAATAAAACCAGACAAAAGTGGAAAATTAATTGTAATTTATAATTCATTATTGTTGCTAATGCATCTTTTATAGTCTAGATTCTCGCTGGAGCCATTGGCAACAAAATACCTCATTAACCACTGAACATGACCCCTGGGAGCACTGGGAGTCACAGAGACACCAGCTCCTTTATGTTTTTGTTTTCACCTACAAAATCCTTTGGATATGCAAGTTACTACAGCTGCAAATGTGTGTCACAGCCTTTGTGTCTACACTATTAGGAGCTCCAAAGGCTGATCTCTTGCAGTTATGCCAAAAGGTGCAGGAAGTGAAGGTATTATTATTTTACAAACATAAGATTCAAAAGTGACAATTGGCATGTGAGACAGAAGTCACTAAGCTTTTCATTCTCATCTAGAGGAGGCTAAACTGATAAATAATTATTGGATGACTTATTCTGCTCTAATTTTCAATGGCTGGGTACTCAGGCCATTTAGAATGGTTTTGTTTTCTCATATAAAGTTCATATCAAGACTTACAAGACTTAAATTGTACTGTAAGTAAAATCCATTCGCTTGAAA
>WBNO01028505.1:2437-18788 GCA_013400575.1 Peucedramus taeniatus | reverse complement strand
CCTTAGAGCTGATATGAGAGTGTGCCTTTTTAATGAGAGCATGAGGAACACGCACAGTTTAAGAGGTTTCACATGGATATGTACATCCATATACAGGCATAAAGACTCTCCAACTCAGGAGCACACTGGCACTTATCAAATTGGCATGCCAAATTATCTTCTGTTTTGACCTTGTTCATTCCTATTAGTTGGGTATTAGACAAGAATCCCATGCCACCTTGACAAGGGCTTTTGTTTCTACTATACTGTTATTCAATCCTATACAAGTGATGGATGAGAACAGGGCATGTTTGAATAAGCAGAGGGAATCACCCTAATGAATTATCTTCTGCATTGCAATACACCATGGATGAAATGACTTTTCCATTCTGTATTAACTGATGTGACCACTTCATCTCAACTGCTTTTCATAGTTGCCATCACTCAGAAAGGCTGGTGTTTACAGATCTCACAGGAGGAATATTTATCTGACAAACTGTGTTAGAGGTATGAAACCTAATGGTAACAAAGCAGAGCCATAAGAATGTGCACATCAGTAACATACAGCCCTGGGATCCTATTAAGATTCAAACTTATCTTTACACTCAAATTTATTTATTTCTTTTGTACATTTCCCTAGGTCAAGTCAGCTCTCTGCAGCATCTTATTAACAATCAGAGCCTATTATATTTAGTCAGATAGTCTAATTGGACTAATTCTTAATCTCCCAAAGATTTTCTAGTCACCTTAATACTGAGGATTTTTTTGTCACATATTATAAGTATAGGAATATAAACAAGCTTGTGAGGGTTTTTTGGGTTTTGTTTGGTTTGTTTTTTCTTTAAAATCATGTTTGTTTACATGCAAATTATTCTGCACATTTTGTTTCCTGTGATCTAAGTCTAGCTTTCCCTGTGTGTTTGCAGTCTGTTTTTCAATATGCTATCCCTGTTTGCACATTTCCATCTTTGTTGACAATTAACTTTGTTGTCAACAAAGTAGAATAGTTCTTTTGAAGTAAATTATTTACAAATCTCAGTTAAACCCAAAATAATCATTCATGGCTTGTCAACAGTGTATGTGGTTCAGAAGAAGAAAATTATTTTAAAATTATTCTGGAAAAAAAAATTAGAACTGAAGACAAATGGGTTTTAAATAGAAGGCAACAGTGATTTTAGGATTTATTTGTGTATTTAATGAACAGCTGGAAATAATAAGAAAAAATGGCAATATGTCCTAGATAATGTATATGCATGGCCATTTTATTATAATTTAGATCTCACCAGAGTCTTGTGAGGTATCTCTGAGGTAGGCATGTCTCCAGGCAATGCTGGGCACCCCAGCCAAAAACAGACAAGGAAGCCGTCAGTTAAATCCATGGCTGATATAAGATAGCACGGCTCCATTGACTTTGATGAGTCTTCACCCTTCACATTGACTAAACTTACAGTGTACTTGAGAAGAGTCAATCATCTCTGGATAAGAAGGAATGCAATATTCAGTTCTTGTGTGTGGTCACGATGTCCTTATTGGGTACAGTTTGATCGACAGTATAAAGCAGGAATGGAGTCAATAGATCCTTACAGGCAATGTTTTAAAATTATTCCAAGGACAAGGAGTTTTGGTGTACGTTCTTTTGAAGATCCTGAAAATATTCTATACTAGGAAATCCACTCTCTCTGTCATAAGAATATGATAATAAGATGATTTTAAAAAATTCAAACATTTTCTTAGGAATTCTGAAGAATTGCTACTCATGGGAGATATGTCATAAGGATGTTGTGGACATTAACATTGCCCAGGCATACTGTTCATCCAGATATTCATAATTACAGCCAGAAGCATTTTCATCTCATGCCAACGGGGAAAAGAATTCTTGGCATCAAGGAGTAAGTTTTATTTGTTCTCCTTTTTTCATTATGCACTATTTTCTTTTTATCACATTTTATTCAATGCAACAAGAGAAAAAAGTGCATCTTATGAATTTGTTATTTCAATTTTTTTTCTTGTAAGAAAAGGAGTGCTGCTTCTAGGCCAGTATTTTATGTTCTGAACTTGAATTGATCCTTGTCTACTTTACTCTCACATATGTCTGAGTGCTGTGAAAAACTGTGGGTAAGTAACTGTGGCTTATGTTTAAACAGTAGGAGAGTTCTTTTAGTGCATTCATTAGGAAATTTCTTGGATATAAGCATCTCACCATTTTACTGGATACAGCCTATCTTGAAACCCCTCTTCTTTCAGATCTCTGGTGTTAAAAATCATAGGTGAAAGTTTTTAACATCGCTCTGATGTTAATTTCTATCTGGTAGCCTGATGAGTTAGAAAGGCTTCCATAGAATAGTCAAGATTGTAGAATTATTCATCTAACAATGACTTGACATGTAAATAAGGCAGCCCAGTAGGAGGAATTCTAGTCCTGATTCATCGAAAAACTTCATATTACTAGTTACACCTAAATTTTAAAACCTATATCTATTCAATTGAGAAAAGACTTAAGTAATATCACAATAAATATAAAACTATAATGAAGACATAAATGCCCTTATCTGAACTTCTTTTATAAGTGAGAAAGTAGAAACCAATAACTCTGTCAGTACCCCATAAACTACTGCAGAAGGTGAAGTTACAGTACTGAGCTGCAGAGAAAATGCAATTATGGGTAGATTCAGTTTTGATACCTGCTGTTATGGAAGTGCTCTTACAAGAATTTGTTGTTGGCTGCCTACTACAAAAAACACTAAGGATTTAGATACTGTCCTGTCCTGCAGGCTACTGTGGAGTAATAGAAAGGAAATGAAAATGTTCTAATTGCTAAAAAGATGTACCACTGGAATAAAAAAAGGCTAGTTAGAACCTGAAAACAAAATAGCAATATAATTTGTATACAATGATGCTAGTATGCAAGTATACTGTAGAAAAATTAACTAATATTCATGAGGATTTGAAGACCTCATGTCATCCATACATTTTGGAAACATGTCCGTTTCTCAACTTCGTGCCCTCAATTTCTTGAAAATTTTTCTGTTTGCAAAGCTATGCATTCTATGAAAGCTATGTCATGCTCTACATCAGCCACACACTGTAAAATTGCATTACAATAGTGAAAATGTCAAAAATCAGATACTGATTATAGATGAGTACCAGTAAAATACTGCAATTCACACATACTTTTTCTTAATATATTGTTACAAAGTCCTTCAATATTCACACAACTCCTTCCTAGCTAGTTAGGTTTGGAGAGCTGTTATAGCCTGATAATAAAATATTACCAGGATAATTTACTGTTCTCCTCCCTCTGACTTCTTGCTTGTCTTCCTGCTGAAAACAGAGTAACAACCTCAAAACCAGCACACAGCACAGAAATGGAAAACTGACAAACCTTAAATCTGGGGGATGAAAAGTAAGTAACAGAAAGGGAGACAAATATTTTAAATTGGCCTGAGAAGGAATTTTGCTTTGATATTGCTGATTTCTCAAGCATTTAGAAATTATTCCTTAATTAAAATGTAAATTGGTGTTTTTAGGGTTTTTAATGTCTGTATTGAATTAAATTAGAATTTAAACAGGGTTTTAAAAGGTGAAATTCGACTTCCTACTAAGAAGATCATATTTGCTAATATTTTAGCTTTAAGTAGAAATTAATATTGACATTTGCTTAAAGGCAGATTTGTCCATTTTAAGTTTATTGATTTCAGCTTAGCATGGATTGGTTTTCATATGACCTGAAAGAAAAAACAGAGGACAAAACCATAGTATAGCAGGGTATGACACACAGCAGTGTATCTAGGTATTTCAGTACAGAAGGCTTTTAATTCAAACAAAAAAAAGTGCTTGCAGTATTAATTAAATATTACTAGAAAAACAACAACATACAAAGAAAACACATAACCAAAGAATGTTTTTTAAGCTTTTTCTTTTTGATCAACTACCTGGATAATTCACTCAGTTTTCGCAGTTAGTATTATTTCTTTTATTTATTGTTATTTCTTTTTTTTTTCTTTTTGCTTGGAATGAAATTAAATCTATTGATTTCTGCAAACAACCTTTATTTATATTTATATGAGTTGCTATCTTATTTTATAGTAATTATGAGGTAAATACAATTAGATGATGGAAGCATTTTGTATAGTGCTTTGATGATACTGTAACAAGAAGTGAGGAGTATAGGACAGAAAATTACCATCTTCTTTATTTTAGTCTTTGGATCAGCTTGTCCAAATAACTTTCATGCAAAATGACCCTTAGCTGTTCAGTATTAAAACTTTTCCCAGAGTGTGTGAGGAGTTTGAGTTACAGTAATGGACACAGTTGTAATAACTTCTTATAAATCAATATGTAGAGTTCAAATCAGAAAAAACCAAGAGTGTTTATTTAGTGTTGTGTCATAGAAAGTTCTTGTTTCCCAAGCTTCAGGACTATTCAATACTTAAGAAGTATTTGATTGAAAACTTTGTACTATTGTTATTCATCAAGTCTAGGTTAAAACCAAAATACACATACAAAGAAACTCTCTCCTATTTCTTTCTTCATAGACATAGTTGCTATTTCATAGGAAGCAACATCACACCTGGTCAATTTTCACCAGATGTAATCTCTTAGTGAGATTATCATTATTTTTAGTAGACTAAAGGCTGAAGTGAAACATTGCATGGGCACATACCTATGTTTTTAATATGCCTGTGCAGTGCAATTGTAGAATCAATATTTACTTATGCTGACAGTCTAGTGCGTGTGTTGGCAATTTGACTTAAATTGCTTGTGTCATGAGAACTGAAATCTTTGAGCAGTGTTTTGAACATCCACCAGAAAAAAAACCCAAAAACTGTACAAAACCCCCCCATCAGGGAAAAAAAAAACAGCGAAGGCCCAGCTACTCTCTTGTTAAACCATTCACAGGAGGAAGAATGCAGCCAGTCAAGAATAATGCATTTTTCAGCTCTTGATCTTTTTGATTAAATGAGTGGGGATACAGCTGCAGAAATGGAGAAAAACACAACTTCTAAACTAGGAGGTTAATTGAAAAAATAAACCTTTTCCTCTAAAAGTCTATTCTTCTCCAAACCTGATCTCCCGTGACTGCCTAATATTCTCTTTGCCTATAACCTTTGCCACAACATAGGAGAAGCACAACAATCCAGGGAAGACACAGGAATGGAGATTTCCACTTAATTTTCTTTTTCTACTATTCTGATGTCAGGCTAGGCTTGTGTTGCTTGTGTCTGCAAAACAGACAAACATTTTACTCATTCGTGTCCATTCCCCAGGTCTTGAGTAAATGACTTTGTGATGGAGCTTCCTGCAAAAGAAGAACCCTTCTCAAAATTCTGCACTTCCCTGTTTGCAGTTCTCAGGGCTTTCATATCCCATAATTCTTTCCCTTAAATCCCATGGTATATGAGCAAAGGTTCCAGCTACAATGGTGATTACCATAATTTGTCTAAAAGGATTGGCTCTTCCTGTTATGTCAAAGGGCATCTCCTCTCAGTGAAAGTTTGGAAGAAAATGCAAAGATGCCTGGGGAGTTGAGGGAAAGCAGTACATTTATTTTACATGTTAAACTCGACTAAAAATATTATTGTTCTCTGAAAGAAATTTAAGTGTAGGAAAAAGTCATCCAAGACTGAATTGCAAACATTATCCATTATTACATGCTTTATGTTCATATGAATTAATTATTTTCAGCTTGATCTGTGAGCTAATTCCAGAACCAAATCACTAGGGAAATATGATGTTAATGTGTATATGTTAATAGACATATTTAATCAATTACTTGGTGAGTGTTTTATTACAAGTATAGGCTTGAAAACAAAATGTTCTACAGGACCAAGCTGTTCTGAACTAACACTTTAAAAAGTGATGCAAATGTAAATCTGTCTGCCTTTGGCTAGCAATACTTTTTCCCCCTTTTTTTCTATTTTGTTATACTTTTTATAAACCAAGAAATCAAATTTCAATTGAGAAGGGCTTCATCAAGCATGAGTTATTCTGAAATTCTTTTCAGTAACATAAGGTAATATAAAGACAATATATTATGCAGCAAGAAGACATAACTTTTGAGAAAAACTACTGTGCAGCTAAACACAGAAAATTTGCCTTAGTTCTTTTGGGTTTCCAGATTTTTTTTTCTTAAATATTTCCCAGCTACCTTTGGAAAATGCTTAATAAAGTATATACTGTGTAGGACGAGGGAATACAAAATAAGCCTATGTTCTTTCATTTTGTCACCTTATCTATTCATGCCAGGAGTAGTATTCTCAGCATAGTTAGGAGCTTTTAATGCAATATTTCCCTAAGTTAACCATTGCACATCCGTGAACTTTTTCCAGATTGCTAGATGGCCAGCCCCCACAGTTTGTGAGGTCTTTCTGTTTACAATTTGAAAGCAAATTTCATAGCCAAAGTAGAACTGATACACCA
The DNA here is from genome assembly GCA_013400575.1 of Peucedramus taeniatus. Classification (NCBI taxonomy): domain Eukaryota; kingdom Metazoa; phylum Chordata; class Aves; order Passeriformes; family Fringillidae; genus Peucedramus; species Peucedramus taeniatus. Next base: position 12,389 of record WBNO01028505.1, on the reverse strand, counting down.
CGAATTTTAATACCATACCTGCTGACATCAAAATTGCCTGTACTATGACTATTATACACTTGACACATCAGTGAGATTAAATTATGTTTCTGTCAACAGTACTGATAGAAATTTGGCAGAATGTTGCATTTTTATAGCACAATATGATTTAACATTAGTATGACCCCTATAGAGATTTGGCTGGCCACACTGAACAGCTCTCAGTATGTTATCTAATTCTAAAAAGTAAAAAGCTAAAACATAGAAAAAAAAAAAAATAACACAAAAAGCTGTGTGTCAGGAGTCAACCACACACAACAGATAACATAGTCTGCAAATTTGCAGATGACACCAAATTGGTGGGAGTGTTGATCCGCTGGAAGGTAGGTGGACAGGCTGGGTCTGGAGGACAGGAGGGTTCTGGATGGGCTGGATAGATGGTTCAAATCCAATGATATGAGTTTTAGCAATATCAAGTGCCAGGTCCTGCACTTTGGCCACAATAACCCCCTGTAGCACTACAGGCTGGGGACAGAGTAGCTGGACAGTGCCCAGGTGGAAAGGGACCTGAGGGTACTGGTCAGCTGCCAATTCAATATGAGCCAGCAGTGTGCCCTGGTGGCCAAGAGGACCAATGGTATCCTGTCCTGTATCAGGAATAATGTGGCCAGCAGGAGCAGGGAGGTCATCCCTCTCCTGTACTTGGCACTGGTGGGGCTGCACCTTGAGTGCTGTGTCCAGTTCTGGGCCCCTCAGTTTGGGAAGGACATTGAGACACTTGAATGTGTCCAGAGGAGGGCAACAAGGCTGGTGAGGGGCTTGGAACACAACTCCATTAAGGAACAGCTGATGGAGCTGGGGTTGTTTAGGCTGGAGAATAGGAGGCTCAGAGGAGATCTTATCACTTCACATTTCCCTGAAAGGTGGTTGTAGCCAGATTAGGCTAGGCTCAGTCTGTTCTCCCAGGCAACAAGAGATAAGAGGACAGAGCCTTGGGCTGTGCCAGGGGAGTTTTAGGTTGGATGACAGGAAGAAATTTTTCATGGAAAGGGTGATGGGTGTATGGGAATGGGCTGCCCAGGGAGGTGGTGGAGTCTCCATACCTGGAAGTGTTTAAGAAAAGACCGGATGTGGCACTAGAGCCACATGGTCTGGTTGACAAGGTGGTGTTGGTTCATGGGTTAGACTCAATGATTTCAAAGATCTTTTTGATTATTCTGTGGTTCTGTATAATTCTGTGGTTCTATAATTCTAGATTATTCTGTGGTTCTGTAATATTTTGGAGATGTCAAAAAGAGACGTCAAAAAGAGATTTCTCAATGTGTTTATCAAATTTCTGTCAATTTTCCTTATATTGCAGGCTCAAAAGGAGAAAAACAAGTAGAACTTCAGTTTTTGCTCTATATTTATCAGTGTAAGATTTTGCTCAGCAGCATTAGGGCCCAGACCTTACAGTAAAGACAGCAACTTTTACTATTTTAATTTTTGCATTGCTATTTCTTCTCACTCTGTGCTGCTTTCTATTCTGAGATAACATGCAGTGTGCCACTGTGAGATTGCCTGGCATTTCTTAACTAACAACTTCACCTCATTCATATAAAGGTAATATTTTTGTTACTTTGGATGGGGTTTTTGTTCTGAGTTTACAAATTACTGTGGTTTAACAGGGATAAACAGCTCAGCTCCACACAGATGCTCGCTCACTCCATCCATGGGATGGAGAAGAGAATTGTAAGGGTAAAAGTAAGAAAACTGATGGAGACTAAGGCAGCTTAATAGGGAAGGTAAAACCCGTGTGTGGAAACAAACACAAAGAATTCATTCACCTCTTCCCATTTACATACAACTGTTCAGCCATCACCAGGAAAGTCAGGCTCCATCACATGTCAGGGTTACTTGGGAAAACAAACACTATCACTTCAAATATTCTCCCCTTTCTCCTTCCTTTTTCCACAGCTTTTATTGCCACATGGTATGGAATGTCCCTCTGGATGCAGTCAGCTGTCCTGGCTGTGTCCCCTCCTTGTGCACCTCCAGCCTCCTTGCTCGAAGGTCAGTCTGAGAATCAGAAAAGTCCTTGACTCTGTGTAAACACCAGCTGGTAATAACTAAAACACCCTTACTTTATCAACACTATTCTCATTGCAAGGACAAAGCATAGCACCATAAGAGCTACTATGAAAAAAATAATTCTATCCCAGCCAGAACCAGTAGGCAAGTGCACTCATATTTAAAATGCCACGTGAAAAAATGCAGTGCAGTTTCCTTTTGCTATTCTTTTAATAGCAGATATCAAAGTAAATGTGATAGCTGTGAGTGGGCAAGCATAGTGCATGATGCTAGGTTGAGCATGTATCCATTTAGTACATGTTGGCCCATCTTCTTAACATGTCATAAAATATCACATATCTTTAGAATTTCATCTATTAATAATTCTCTACAGTACTTTATTCACCCAGAAACTAAAACAGTCTCTCTTAGAGCCAATACTGACCCTCTTCCAAGCCCCAAGAGAAATTATTATTTTACACTTTTCTTTCTAATTCTGGCACTAGATGGCAGTAAAAGCGCAATTCTAAACATTTTATCCAACACAGCTAAATATAGAGAACTCTGAAGCAGGAGAAAGGCTATCATTGTAAGTCAGCTTGCCTTCAAAGGTTAGCTAGAAGCAGGATACAGAATATTGTGCACAATCACTAGAAAATATATTTTAAAAAAATCCAAGAGCTACAAAAAATAGCATTAAAGAGGGCAGAGTAATGGGGAGCTTTAAGTAATTTGAAATACCAGGAAAAACTGACTTCATATGGTTTGCTAAAATCTGCCAAAACAGCAGATCACTGATCTGAAAAAGTAAGATATAAAGGCAAGTGTCCTACCAGTGTGCCAAAAATATGATTCATCTTCATGAAAAACTACAAGAAATGAGGAGATAAGCAATCTGCACGAAAATTTTTTTCTTCATTACTATATGAAATTTTATTAAATCTCTGAAATGAATGCAGTTGTATTTTTTTGCTTTCAAAGTCACTGCGACCATATACACAGTAAGAATGCACTGCTGAAAAGAGGAATAAATTTTCTGCCTTCCTTTGTTTTGATTGAAAAATTTTATCCCCTCCAGCAGAATGTATATTCTATGGTATCAGCTTGACAGTGCCCACTCACAGTGTCTAGCTTCTTGCTGCAGCTCTGTAATAGTTGAATCCTTCTAATAGTCCTACCTTTGTAAACACCTGCATCTGTATTGGACAGAGGGGAAAAAAACTAAAATTAGAATTATACAGAAAATTTTATGTTTAAGATCTTCTTATGAGGACACTTTCAAACTACTTATTGGATATATTTCAAAGAAATCTCTAGCAGTGACATCCAGTTCAAGTAAGCTTAAGCTGAAGGTTTAATGGCTTTCATGTTGTTGCACATTAAATCAACAGAGTGAATTGGATTTAAAACTACAAACTAAAACTGATTCAGGCTTTTATAACAGTTTTACAATCGTTATTTTTAGTCACCTAAGTAGCTGGATTCTATTCTGGGGTACTTAGAAAGAGAAGCACATTTTCCACTCTCAACCTTATTCAAGATATACAAAATCTCATAGAAGACATTCCAAAGCATTTATTACTTCAGGATGCAGATAAAATCCTTTTTTCTTAGAGGCTGAAGGTATGAAGAACTTCTTGATATCATGCTGACTGTAAAATATAAAGCTATAGATAAAATTCAGAAAGCTCAAAATTAAATCCTCATAGGAGAGTTTGGGTTTATTTTTGTTCTGTAAATCTTATTGTCTTAGAAACTTCTCTTAAAGCAAGTACCACTTTTTATTACTTCAGTTAAAAATACTCTTTCTTTGAATATAATATTAAAGTTTTGTTAGAATATATTCACTCTCAGTAACAATACATGGCTCTGGGTTTATAGAAGCAAACATACATAACATGTAGTATAGAAGCTTTTTGGTATTGAATTATTTAGGGTCTAAACACAAGTAAATGCTCTGCATATTTGTGTCATCTCTTCCTGGAAGAAAAGCTCCTTGCTGTGTCAGAGGTTAGACAATGGAAGCTGGGCTATCAGCATGCTTTTAACCATCTTTTCCACCTTTGCCTTACACATCATTCCCTTATGATGCCAAAAGTAATGCCACAGGAAAGTACATGTTGTATTTTATGCCCAGCCCTCAACACCCCTTGTTTTCCTAAGGGAATATCTTAAGTAGCTGAAGAGAATGCCAGCTTTCTTTGTTGCCTATCACCAAATTGATGTACAACCTTTGGATCTTACCGGATACACCCTCACCCCAGTCACAAAAACAACAATATTGGTGAAAATACCTTCTTCCATCATTTCTAGGCTGGGGAATGGAACCATTCATTTCTGAGAGCAGAACTTAAGTGACTCATCCATCACCACCAAATCACTTCTATGTATTCTGTGTGGTGAAAGCTAAGGAGATGAATGGGTTATAGGACAAGAAAGGCTAAAAAAATCCTCTGTCCCAAACAAGTTTATTCTGTGTCCAGAAATTATTCCCTGTATTTTATTTTATTCTTTGTGGTTTAGGGAGGGGCAATGTTCCACAAATACTGCAAAATCAAATAACTTTCAAAAGGCAGGGGGTTCTCATTTATGCTCTCCTGTTGCTACATAAAAGTCTTCCAAATAGTCTAGTCCGAGAGAATTATTGATTAATGTTAAGTAGGAAATACGTGTCCTAAACATTTGGATTTGTTAAGACAGTGAGTTTATGAGCATTTGTTAGCATTAAGAGCCCATTATAGGCAATAATGAATTTCGTATTTACCTACTATTTGTCTCTTCCTCTGTGAATGAAATCTAAGTATTACCACTACGTATTGAAAATATACACTATTTTCAAAAAACCCTCAACACTTAACTCTATTAGTTGGTTTGTTAGTTTACCTTCTACATCTGGAATAATCAGTAAAAGAAAATTCAACTTATCATTTGAGGAACTGGGAATTTTGTCCTTGAAGGAGAGTTTTTTGCAGAAGGATATCAGCCCTTCTCTTGGTTTCTTCTCCAAGACCAAGCAAAATAACAAATATAAATGCTGAGCTTTGACTTTTAGAGCACTGCTGGTAACTTTGGTTACTAAGTCCAAGCTTCAAACATCTACCAAATTAATCTTCTCTTCCTTCTTCTACTTTTCCTCCTCGATCTTCCAGTCATGACTGGCATTTTGTTATTTTTTCCAAAGTGTAATATCCTCCTTTCAGAGCTTTGCATTACCCAGATGTTGTGATTTTTGACTGCATTTGCTGGAGCATAAACATAAAATAAATCTGTAATTATGCAGGGACACCCTTACCCTGTGCAGAAGAAACTGAACGATTTTCATGGCACACTTCCTATGGTGAGATACAATTCCTGTCACAGGAGATCACTCTCCATTAAATGTGGTTTACAAAAGCAAAATAAACACAGATGACCCAAATGACTGCCATCCTTGTGCGTTCAATAAATTACTGGCTTTACTGACTGGATTAACATAAGCCTTCAAGTACAGAAAGAATGTCCTTGAATCTCCCTGAAAATCTGGCCTGGCAAGGTTGGAGCCTAGGATCCTCTGCAAAACTTTGTTATCCTTTATGGAGAGAAAACCTTTTACTTGTTTTAGTGGATGTATAGTCCTATTCTTTCTCACTATAGAAAGGCATTCTTGATCTCCAGAGAATGCTGAATATCACCTGAAGTTTTTACTTTTATTCTTCGACTGTCTTCATCCAAGCTGCTTCAAAGCGGGTATTAAAAATGAACCCCTACCTGTAGATAACTATGATTATGAATATGAATTATTTAGACTAAAGAAATTTTCTTGATTGTCTTGATTTTTGTGTGGTTTTCTTTGGTTGTTATTTTGTTGTTGGTTGTGGGTTTTTTGTGTTTGTCAAGCTATACTCTGTCAAAAAAGGGTTTGACTGACATGGCTTTGGAATTAGGATTTTCTTACTTCAAAAATAGCACTTGCACATAGCAGACCAGAATAAACAACTGGTATAATATTTATTTGAACCTTTGTATTATTCCAGATAACTTTTAATGTCACATTCAAAACAATATGATTTATCTGGTAAAGTTTGAGCTATGACACTATGGCAATGAAAACATTTTGAATAAGACATTTTCCACAACACAGATTTTCACATGTATTGCAGATCTGCTTCGACAGATCCAAGATCTGCCATTATTATAAAGTTTTCTAGATGGAAGATGTTTAGTCAGCTACAGTAGACCAAATGATGGGCATCATACACCTCTGCCTATGCTATGTGTAGAGTACTCAGGCAGCATTGCATCTGGAATATACAAAAAATAAGGATGGAATGCAGTCAGTGTGTTCAGACATTCCAAACCTTAGCCTACTTTTAATGGGAGTATAAGGATTTTTTTTTTACAGTTTGAAAAGCTGAGGTGTAGTCATCAGTACCAGTTTTGAAATGCCTCCAGTCTGACTGAACTGCCAAGGCCAAAATGGTCTTTAAGAACATGTAAATATGTAGAGACTGCTACAATGAATCAAGGCTCTCTCTATTTATTTCATCTTCAACAGTCAGGATTGAATACATCAGAAAAAGATACTAAAATTTCTTTTGAAATATCTGCCTAAAGGAAAAAATTCTTCTGAATTCTTATTAGATAGTTCCTAGCTTATATCTGAATACATGAAGATTTATAGCCCTCACTTTTTAATCCAAACTAATGTAACTTGACTCCTACTTAAGTCTTGGCCTTGCTTGTGCCTTGGAGCAATAAAAGAAATGGGTTTATTTTGCACTAGGTAATTTTTTTTCCCTTTTATTATTTTTAGATATTTTTAAATAGAAAATGAAAGTGATTTTATGAATCCTCACTTTTCCTGCTCTGAGATTTCCCCAGTTTTATACCAGTCTGTCGCTAGCTAGCTTTACAGTAATATTATTTGTACAAAAATATAAATTTTATAAATTTCACAACTCTCTGTAATGAATAATGAAATATTTATCTATGTTTAGATTATTTATCTATTATTTATCTATATCCTTCTATATATTACCTATCTTCCTTCATTATATTTAAGGTGGTTCAATGCTGAAGAAAAGGAAAAACGGTGTCACTATAAAAAGAAGAGTGATACCATCTTTCCTCTGTAGGTTCAAAACTCAGAACTAAACCTGGTTCAGAACTTGAAAGACTAAAGGGACAAGTGAGCGTCTCCATAATTAAGACCATGCCCCAGCTCTAATGCAGGCTTGTTAGTTTATCTGTCTTTAAAGTAAATTTAAAGACCAGAAATATGACATTAAAACCATTATGCTTCCTAAAAGAGCTAAGAAAATCTGGGCACAGTGTTCTTAAATTAATACTTACAAACAGTTTGAAATGTTGCATATACAAGTTCAGGTACATAATTTCTCTCTAATAGTTCCAACTATTTTAGAGGTCCTTTAACTTTTTCTGTAAGAAATCAAGAAAGCTTAAACAATAATTAAGGGGATTTGCTTGTACTTCACTATCTGGAAAATCCACTAGTTACCCTTCCATGAATAATGTTATATCACTCTTTGGCTCAAGTTTCAGACAAGGTTCACAAGTCTCCTTTAAAGAAAGATGGGACCATTTCTTTTCACAACTGATTTAATGGATTGAATGATTTAATGGAAAAAAAACGTAACAACATACTTCTTCAATGCATACAAATAATAAAAACTTCTCCAGTCAAGGTCAGTGATAACTTCTCATCACTTTTCCTGGACAACATCATCATCACTTTTGAACTCTTAGTTCTCTGCTTTCTGATATTTTAAGGAAGACAAATGTCAGTCAAACACAGCTGATCTACTGCATGTCAGTAGTTACCAAAGCAATATGTAAATAGTTTTATTTTTGTTTCAATGCTGAAAATTTAGGATATGCTTATGTCACAGCCAAACATAAGAACAATATGTTGTTTCTGAGTGTATTCATCTGCTGTTTTTTCTTGAATTGTTGTCTTTTCACTAAAACATCCTTGATTTGTTTGTTCAACTGTAGCATAGAGGGATCTTAATGACTGCAGTAAGACAAACTAAGAATATAATTGATACACAAGGCAGTGCACAATAAAAAATTACTTCCCAGCTTTTGGAGCTCCACTCCTCAGTATATGATGAGATGTTAATAAGTATTCAATATTTTAATTTTGAATACTATTGACCCAAATGGATCATAAAACCCCAATGGATCAGTAGTAGCATTGTTTAGTAATCCAAATGCATGTTTAGTGTCCTTCAAAACCAGACTTTTATATGTATTTTTTTCCCATTTTTTTTTACACGTCTTCAGTTATTTCAGTTTGTATATATACACATACATGTGTATTCAGTTACCAAATACAGAAAGTCCAGCATGGGGTGATTGTTGAAAATAAGGATTTTTTCTACCTTTTACCAGAAGCTGTGGCAGGTGGTGTTATAATTTGCAATACTTTTGCTCCTGTCTCTCATGGAGCATATTAATTAGTTCATGTCTGTACAACACTTTGAAAGCAGTCAGTGATATATAATTACTCCTATGTATTACTACAATTGCCTTAAATATCTTCAGTGACTCTGCATCAACAATTTCTATAACGTCACTAATTGACCTTGATCTTCAAAAAGTTTTCTTTATGTCTAATTTAATTTTCACATTTTATGGATTTTGTTCACAACACAATGGCTGGCTTAAAATTGTCAGCTGTTGGAAAGATATTTTTCAAATGAGAAATACCCCCAGAAAAACTGGCTAATGCCAGTAGGAACTTAAATAGCAGTTTAAAATTTTTCCTAATATAACAAGCATCAAAATCATCTCAAATATAGATTTTAGGGCATAGACACAAGAGATACTGTATATAATTTACCAAAAATCTAACACTCAGATGATATGCAAGGTTTACCATGCTTTTAGCAAACTGTTTGCAAGTTAAAAAAGGTTAGCTTCTAATCTGTACCTTGACATACTTCCTCAATGATTTTTTTTTCCTTTCTCAATGTACTTGTTAATCCTCTTACTATGTAAGTATTTAATCACCCTCACCTTACTTTCTTGATAACTTGAGGCATTCTTTTTGTGAAAATGTCTTTGTGATCCTTACATATATGGCATATTCATATGCAAATATGAACATAAATATTTATATGGTCGTATAATACTGGATTAAAGAAATATGACAATTTTTTCATTAAAACGTGACTGGCAGTGAAATGAGAAATCTAAAAAGAAGAGACCCAGACTGACATGTAAGACACAGAAGAGGCAAAGACATGGCTTCCACCCTTATTTCCTGTCTTGTCCTTGGGGCAAAAGTGTATAAAAATGTTCTCCCTTGACACATCTGTGAGCACAAGAAGCAGCAGACAGAATATCCACTGCTCTCTGGTCTATTTTCAGAACATCCAATGCAGGAAGGTATCTTCCTCTGTTTCCAAGGTGAAGAGCTTCTGGGGCCAGCAGGGGAAGGCAGGTAGGCAAGGAGGCCAGGGGTTCTTTTATGGACAGTGGTCTGACAGTGGAGCTGTCACTTGAGTATTTGTTTCCTCCTGCTTGCTGACTGCCGGTCTGATAAAAAATCCTCTGCACAAGCTTTTTCTGCCTGTGTAGCCTGATACTTTCTACAATCCTGTAGTCTCTCCTCAGCTTTCCCCCAGCAATATTTCCTGTCAATCTTTTCTGTTTCTTCAACTAACCACTTCCTGTCAAAATCTCAATAGGAAATAAATAGAAAATGAGTAAACAGAAGCATTAACACATTTCCCCCCCTATGTGATTAATGTGCTTTCTCTTTTTTCTTATTTATCTTTACTTTAAGAATAATTTTTTAGCTCTTGTTTCCACAGATTTCTTAATTTGCTACATTTGCAATCATGCATACCACAAGGAGGGAGGAATTTCATCACTGGCCTCAGGCAAATTGAAAGTAGAAATGCTAAAGAACTGCAGT
>WBNO01028504.1:0-87173 GCA_013400575.1 Peucedramus taeniatus | reverse complement strand
GGCTCCTGGAGGTGGGGGTGAAGGGGACTCCCCAGGTGCCCCCGCGTCCCGGCCACGAGGCAGCCAAAAATGTTATGGGGCAAAAAGGCTTTGCCCACGGCGAGGGGCGTCCCCCGTGAGCTGCTGGGGGCGCTGGGGGCGCGCAGGAGCGGAGCCTCTTGCGATGTCCCTGTGTCACAGGGGTGCCTGGAGGGGTCCCTCTCCCTGCGGGACAGAGCAGCCGGGTTTACTGGGATTTGTGTGTGGCTTCTTGGATCTCTCACATCATAGAATCATGGAACCCTAAACTGGTTTGGGTTGGAAGGCACCTTAAAGCTCAACTTGGTTCACCCCCTGTATTGGCCAGGGACACCTCCCACTGTCCCAGGCTGCTCCAAGCCCCTCCAGCCTGGCCTTGGGCACTGCCAGGGATCCAGGGGCAGCCACAGCTGCTCTGGGCACCCTGTGCCAGGGTCTGCCCACCCTCACCTTTGGCTGAGCATCATCCAGGTGTGAGCTTTGCCCTTTGGTCACTGCTGCCCAGGCTGGAGAAGGTCCTGCCCTCAGGAAGGTTTTCAGGTTTTATTGTAGATCTGACTGGTGCATGGTGCAATCCTCCAAACATGGAGTTTTCCTGGGCTTTGGCCTAAACCAAGACACTTCTTTGGGCTTGAGGCTCTTGCTCCCAGCCAGTCCCTGCTGATGGAGCAGTTGTGCTCCAGGCAAGGCCTGTGTGGTGGCAGAGCTCCAGGAAACACCCTCGAGGAGCAGGATGGGAGTGAGGGGCAGCAGGCTGCTGGACTTGGCTGGGCTCCTTGCCCTTGGAGCTGGGCTTGGCTTTGGGAGCTGAAGCAGTGACCCGTGGCACTCCTGTGCCTGGCTGGGTGCCCTGTGTGCTGATCCTGGGGCAGGTGGGGAATAACTGAAGTGTGGAGAGAATGCCAGAGGAGAGCAGCTCATGACTGGAGCCGGGACTCGGCATTCAGACCTGTGAGACCTTGTGAGGTTCTGTGTCCTCCTGGCTCCAGCAGTGGCAGAGAAGAGGGCACGGCACGTGGCAGTTGTGACACCTTAGGCTTGGAAAGAAATTGGGGTAATTTCTGAGGAAAGAAGGATCCCTGTGTTCTGTCCTCCCTCCAGCTCAGTCAGGGATGGGTGTTTTGTTGCTCCTGGTTCTCTGGGTTGGGCAGGAAGCTGTTGGTGTTCCTGGTGTCCTGTCTTCCCTGACCACAGTTCACCCACATCCTTCAGCACTGAATCAAATCCATCCCATGAACTCTAAACCAAGTGTCAGCTGGAGCACCAGGCTGGCCTGGGAATGGTGCAGAGGTTGATTTTTAAGGGAGCAGTTATTGAACTTGTGTCTGTTTTTTGTGGTTTCATAGAAACCTGGAAGAGTTTGGGTTGGAAGAGACCTCAAAGCCCATCCAGTGTCACCCCTGCCATGGGCAGGGACACCTTCCACTGTCCCAGGTTGCTCCAAGCCCTGTCCAGCCTGGCCTTGGGCACTGCCAGGGATCCAGGGGCAGCCACAGCTGCTCTGGGCACCCTGTGCCAGGGCCTGCCCACCCTCCCAGGGAACAATTCCTAATTCCCAATATCCCATCCATCCCTGCCCTCTGGCACTGGGAGCCATTCCCTGTGTTCTGTCCCTCCATCCCTTGTCCCCAGTCCCTCTCCAGCTCTCCTGGAGCCCCTCCAGGCCCTGGCAGGGGCTCTGAGCTCTCCCTGGAGCCTTCTCCTCTCCAGGTGAGCACCCCCAGCTCTCCCAGCCTGGCTCAGAGCAGAGGGGCTCCACCCCTTGGTGCAGCTCGGGGGCCTCCTCTCGTTCTTTTTATGCCGGGAGCTGCAACAATTCCCAAGAATTCCCCCTGCAGTGCTGTGGGTCGGGATGGGGGCTGGCACTGGCAGGGATTTTTGCATTTGGGATGCTGGGGGGTGGGATGAGCTCCACTGCCCCTTCCTGTCCTCATAACCCTGGTGCTCTCCAGGGTTTGCTGAGCTCCTCCCACCATTCCTGGCTGCTCTGATTGAGAAGGAGGAGAAAGTGGAAGCTCCTTGGTTTAGTGGGAGCCCAGCAGCTCCCGAGCTCCTGGGAGCAACTTTTCCCTAACGAAATGCCATAAATGATAATTGCAACCCCACTCTGCAAAACACAAAACTCACCCAAATCAAACCAGAAAATCCTGTCTGGGAATGAGATCCAAAAAGGAAAGTGCACAAACAATTGGCCATTAATTAAAGCTGGAGTCATCCAATTAAAATCTGCTTAATTAAGGGATGCATCCAAAAATGCATGGCTTGGCTCCTGCAGATGGCATTCCTTGCCTGAGGTTTTGGGGAAAAATAGGTTTTCAGGAAATTATCCTGCTGGAGTCCTGAGACTTTGAAATGTTGGATCCAGCATTGTGTAAGGTCCTCAAATCTGGGGTCTTTTGGGAATATGCACATGGACTTGGTGAATGAAACATTGAACCTGATGAAAATATGGAAAATTATATATAAATTGTGTTGTATCAGTGCTGTCTATGTACAGTTGCATGTGTTTTATTTATATATTTTTATGTATAAATATATTTATTTTTATTAAGTCATGTTTGTGTCTAGGCCTGATGCTGATAATCTTAACTAGTTCCAAGTCCAACTTCTTAAAAATCCAGAAATCCCAGATTTGTACTCTTTGTGTCATTTCCATTTGACCCACCATTCTATGGAGTGTCATGACGTCCTTAATTAGGCAATTATATGGAATTACCATTTTTTTTCCCCTTGACAAGACCCTAAATTGTGCGTTTAAAGTGGAATAAACACAGGGGTCACTGCCTGTGCCCCCAGCACAGAGAGCAGCTGGGAGCCTTCCCCTGAGGGGCATGAAAACCCAAACCCAGGAGCTCTGGGAACCCCAGACAGAGCCCACCAGGATATTTTTACAATCCAGCTTTTATCCCTGAGCTCCTTTATGGGATGGTCTTTGTGCTCCAGAGGGAGGAGGAAAAAACCTGCCTGGGTTTGTGCTTCAGATCCATTTGAAGGACTCCCTTATGTGAACTCTGGGTTTGCTGAGCAGGATTTTTCCTGCATTTTCTGCTGGATGAAAGAGCCTTTTCCCTAAAATCCTTTTATCTGGGAATAGGGAGGAGGTGAGTTCCTGCTTTCCCTCAAAAACCTTTTCTTGATCCCTTGGGGCTGTGTGGTTATACCCCTCTTGCACTGACCTTGGTACACCCAGGTGCCTCTGGCTTGGCTGCTTTGGGAATTCCAACCTGAAAATGGCCTCAATTTCCTTGGACACAGGGAACAAGAACAGCAACTCCTCTACGAGTTATCCTTAAGTTAAGTCTCAAATCCCTGTTGCAAACCAGAAAGATGCCATAATAGAATTTATTTATTTTAATTTGAGGATAAAATCGGGATCTGATAGTGTGGGAAGACTTGGGAGACGACTGTGGGTTTTTACAAGCAGTTTTGAAAGTGAACAGTTGCTGTTTCAGGTGCCAGTGACACTGGGAGCCAACTGTCCAAAATACTCATGATAGTAACCCCACAAAGGATGATTTTCCTTCTCTGGAGGAGAAGGTGCTGACCCAGGACCTGGCCCTGCATTCAGGATGTGGCACATGGGGATGTTTTCCTGCTGTCCACCTGTCACTGCCTCCTTCCCAAGGTGACAGGAGACACAACACTTATGGCAAAGCCCTGAGGGATGGGATTTGGGGTACAGGGACACTGAGGGGCGGGTGCACATCCATCCTGGGCTGCTAGATCCAGCTGCTGGGATGGTGCTTTTTGCTCTGTTTAACTTTGCCCAGCTGGGGCTGTTTGGATTGAAAAGCCTCTCTCTGTTTTAAGTCTGTCTCGTGCTGGACTATTTGAAAACTTCCAGTCCAAGGTTCCCAGCTGTTCCCAGGATCCCTGTCTTCAGAATGTTTTGGTGTTCCTGGAAGCTGGAGTGCAGAGCTGGTGTTTGGCTGCATCCCCACGAGATACCTCCAGATTGGACCAAATTAAAAACCTGAAACTTCTCCACAAGCCTCATTTCCTAAATCCTCTCTCCTCCAGATCCAGGCCCAGCTCTGAGCTGGCTCTGGCACTCACAGGCCGTGTCCCTGTGCCACCACAGAGCACAGAAAGATGCCAGAGCTGCTTTCACCTCTATTTTCTGCACCTTAGTAGGTGGGAATCATTCCAAAGCATTCCATTTAAACTCTGGGCTGCTGGGGAATGGTTTCAAGTGCCGTTCTTTAGGGGAAGATTTTCCAGGGAAGTGGAATGGATCATCCTGCAGGCTTGGGATCAGATCAGTTCCCCAGGAGCTGAGCTGGAGCACACAAACATCATTGCCATGGGAAAATGGACAGTCTGGGCTGTGTCACACCTAAACCTTGTTCAAACCCTCGCAGCTCCTGGACTCAAGACTAAACTGAGTCAGGCTGGGCTTAGGTGGAAGAATCCGGGGGCAGACACAGAGTTTGGTGTGAGAAGCAGCTCGGAGTGGCTGCCTACACCTCCTTCCTCTGGGCAGGCTCCTGAAAAGCTCCTAATTCCTTGCAGCAGGAGCAGCCATCTGCTCCTGGTTGAGGTCCTGGCCGTGGGGTGACGTAACGTCGGTGCCTCCCTGGCTGAGGCAGCTGGAGCTCTTTGTGTACGTTCAGGGTGTGCTACATATATATTTCTGTGCTTATATACACATGACATGGCTCTCACAGCCAGCCCGGGGCTGGCACTGCCTGTGTGGGCCAGGAATTCTGGCTGTGGTGCCCTGGCAGGAGCTGGAAATGGTTTTACAGCTCAGCTCTGAGGAGGGGCCGTTCCCTGGATGCTGCAGGTTGTGGGGTCTGGTGCTCCTCAGGGAGTTTGGGTGTCTGGGGCTTGTCAGGGAGGGAAAGCTGGGGGATATCAATAGATCTTGGGTGCTGGGATGGGTCCTCATGGCCCTGCTGGGTGCAGGGTCAGGCTCAGCTCTGCAGGGAGTGAGGGAGGATCACAGAACCACAGAGTCACAGAATCAATCACAAAATCTATCAGAGAATCAATCACAGAATCACAGAATCACAGAATCAATCACAGAATCAACCACAGAGTCACAGAATCACAGAATCAATCACAGAGTCACAGAATCAACAACAGAACCACAAAATCAGTCACAGAATCACAGAATCAGTCATGGAATCACAGAATCAATCACGGAATCACAGAATCAATATAGAATCACAAAACCAGTCACAGAATCACAGAATCAATCATGGAATCACAAAACCAGTCACAGAATCACAGAATCAATCATGGAATCACAGAATCAGTCACAGAATCACAGAATCAATCATGGAATCACAGAATCAGTCACAGAATCAATCACAGAACCACAGAATCAGTCACAGAATCACAGAATCAATCATGGAATCACAAAACCAGCCACAAAATCACAGAATCTGCCAAGTTGGAAGGGACCCGCGGGGCTCCCTCCTCCGTGGGAAGCTCTGGAATGAGGCACGGGCTGTGCTGGTGCTGCAGCTCTTTCCAGGCTGCTGGACAAAGGGACTTTGCCTGCTCCTGTCAGCCCTGGCAGAGTGTTGGGGAACAGATCGGAGCACAGCAACCCCATTTCCTCCCCCTGAAAAGAGGCTGCTCACCCAACCCACCAGCCCATTACAGGGTTAGCAGGTTCTTGGTGCTTTGCTCCCTGTTTTCAGACAAACCCGGCTGCCGGGGCTGGCTGTGACCCTTCCTTCCCGTCGCACAGAGAGCGTGCAGAGGCTGAGCATCCCCGGCTCTGTGGGATGCTCGGGGGCACCGCGGGCTCTGCTGTGCCGGGGGCGCTTGGGGACACTGGCAGAGGGAAAGGCTTCCTGGCTGCCGGCTGGGGCGCAGGGATTCCGTGTCCCCGCTGCTTCTTCATTGTGCAGAGCCTTCATTCACCCGCGAGGAGCGCTCGGCTGGAAAGCTTTGCTCTCTTGGGGTCATCAATTAAGGGAAAAAACCTCCCCAGGACTTAAGCACCCTCCTCCCGTGCCTTTGCCACTCCAGGAACTCAAGAGAGCAACAAAAGGACAAAAATCAGCTTCTGTTCAGCGCACCTCAACCTTGACAGGGCGTTTCTGTGCCACAATGACGGCAATTAGTGCAGCACTAATTGCCGACGCTGGCGGCAGTGTAATTCCTGCGGGGTTAAAGGGCACCTCAGGACACACCGCGCTGATCCCGGCGCAGCTGGGGACAAGGGGGGCCCGGCGCGTGGCTGCTGGGGCGGGTGGGCGAGGGCAGGGGGGACGGGATGGAGGGACACGGCAGGATGGAGGGACATGGAGGGACAGAGGGACACGGCAGGATGGAGGGACACGGCAGGATGGAGGGACATGGAGGGACAGAGGGACACGGAGGGACACGGAGGGACAGAGGGACATGGAGGGACAGAGGGACATGGAGGGATGGAGGGACATGGAGGGACATGGAGGGACAGATGGACATGGAGGGACAGAGGGACATGGGATGGAGGGACATGGAGGGACAGAGGGACACAAAGGGACAGAGGGACATGGAGGGACAGAGGGACATGGAGGGATGGGGAGACATGGCAGGATGGAGGGACATGGAGGGATGGAGGGGACACAAGAAGACAGACACAAAAGGACAGAGGGACATGGAGGGCTGGAAGGACATGGCAGGACAGAAGGATGTGTTGGGACAGAGGGACACAGTGGAATGGAGGGACACGGTAGGACAGAGGGACATGACAGGATAGAAGGACATGGCAGCACAGAGGGACACATCAGCCCCTCCATGCACAAACCCGTTTTCCCTTGGCTTTGCCATCCCAGTGGCCCCACGGGAAGGATCCCCAGGATTTGCTGTGACTCCTTTTCCTGAGTTCTTCCCCTCTTTTTCCCCTGTCCCTGGTGCCTGCTGGGAGCAGCAGTGCTGGGAGGGGACAAGGACACCCAAGGTGAGACGGTGGCTCTCAGAGTGGCTGCAGCAGCCTGAGCCCCCATCAAATCCCAGAATGGCCTGGAAAGAACCTCAGGAGATCTCTGGGGAAGGGAACCAAGAGGAGATGGTCCAACCCCATCCAGCTGTGTCTGAAAACCTCCAGGGCTGGGGAATCCACCACATCCCTGCAAGGTTCTTCCAGTGATCTTTGCTTTTACTAAAGAAAATTATCCTTGTGTCACCATCCCAGATCACTCCAAGCCCTGTCCAGCCTGGCCTTGGGCACTGCCAGGGATCCAGGGGCAGCCACAGCTGCTCTGGGCACCCTGTGCCAGGGCCTGCCCACCCTCACAGGGAACAATTCCTCCCCAGTGTCCCATTTAAACCTACTACTTGATCAGTGATGGGAAACACTTCCATGGAAAGGAAAAAGGGAAAATGAAAAAGGAAAAAGAAAAAAAAGGAAAAAAGAGAATAGGGAAAAAGAAGGAAGAGGGATGGCAAGAGGGATGGGAAGGGAAGGGAAGGGAAGG
This sequence comes from Peucedramus taeniatus, assembly GCA_013400575.1. Classification (NCBI taxonomy): domain Eukaryota; kingdom Metazoa; phylum Chordata; class Aves; order Passeriformes; family Fringillidae; genus Peucedramus; species Peucedramus taeniatus. Next base: position 79,737 of record WBNO01028504.1, on the reverse strand, counting down.
GAAGGGGAAAGGAGAAAGGAGAAAGGAGAAATAAAGGAGGAAGGAGAAAGGAGAAAGAAAGGAGAAAAGAGAAAGGAGAAAGAAAGGATAAATCTCACATGGTTCATTCAGCCCTCACAGCTTCTTGGCACTTCATGGGGCTGCTTTTCCCAGAGCCCAGGCATTTGTTACCCAATGGCACAGGAACCTTCCTGCCACAAAAAAAAAAAAAAAAAAAAAAAAAAAANAAAAAAAAAAAAAAAAATTTTTTAGATCTGCTGCTCCAAGAGTGGAGTTCTGGGGTGAGGCTGGAGCACCTTCCCATGGGATATTGCACATTCCCAGTGTGCTGTGGATCTCTGGGTGTCCATGGAGAGTTTTCCTGCTCTAAGGACCCCGTAAGCTGCATTTATGTTCTTTTGGGAGCTCTGGTGGGGGCCCAGCACTGAGGATGGGAGATGCTGCCATTGTGCCTGCTGTGCCTTGGGGGGTTCATCTGAACCTGCTGCAGGGAAATTCCAGGGGATGGGCACAGGTCAAACAGATTTAGCCCAGGGAAAAAACACTTGGTTTTTGTTGTCTTTACCAGAATGTGAATGAAGTAATTTTTAAAGAATTATTTGTGGTCTTATAAAATCATTCAAATGGCAGTTTCTGTTTTCTTAAAGGAAAATAAAATGTGCAGGAAGGTAATTAATGTTTATTTGTTGGAATCTGATCACCCTTGTATCCCCATCCCAGATCCACCCCTCACTCCAGAAGATAGATGTGTCCTGTAGCTGATGCATTTGGATAAGACATAAAATATTTCCATCAGGGCTGGGAGAAATGGGAGGAGGGGGTGGGTGATGGGTTGCAGAGACATCTGAAGGCTCTCGAGTCCCAAACTCATCTGTGACAGCTGAAAGGCTGATCCCTCCTTGTTGGGAAGGGTGAAAGTTTGACAAGAAAGTTTCACAGATATGTTTGCTTGGCAGAAAGCTCTCTGAATGTAGAACCTGAGAGAGGAATAGAGATGGAAGCAAGTTTTGATATAGAAGAACAACAGATGTTTAAATTGAGAATTGCTGAGCCAGTCTTACTGGACAATTAAAAAAGCAAAGGTTTAGTCGAGCTGGAAGGAGGTTTTATGACTAGAGCAAAGGACGTTGACCACAAACAAAAAGATGTTTTTTCCAAGCAGAAATAGGTCTTAGGAAAAGCAGAAGATATCACAGGCAAACAAACATGGCAATGTGGCAAGTAGAAAAGGTTTAAGAATTTTCCACTGCAAGAAAACAGAAAAACAACTTTAAGCTTAAACTGTAACAAACTAACTCATGTGGTTGGACAGTAGTGACCATAATGTGGTAATGAGAGTAGTTGTGACAGGCTGTAGGTTATAGCAAAGGTGTTGATTGGTTGTTATGTATTAAGATGCTCAGCAAAGAAAAATAAATAATGCAATGTAACCAAACCTAAAGGGGCTTCAGGTTTGCCTATAGCTGGAGCTGGCAGCTTTAGGCGTGGCTCTGTCACCCACAACCCTGGACTGCTGTAAAATACAATAAACAGCATTTTGTATACAATAAACTGCATTTTGAAGAGCCACCAGGAGTCCCACATCTCTCCTAACAGGTTCTTACTCCTCCTCCTGCTGGGCAGCTGGTGAGAGGATGCAGCTGGTGCTCCCAGCTGGAAACCTGGAGAGAATGGAGGGAGCATGGGGCAGTGCAGGGAAGGGCCTGGGATCTTCCACACCGGCTCCTCTGGAAGGTTTTGATGGGAGAAGCTCCCCCAATTATCCCTGATAATTTCATTTATTGGGATGGGGAGAGGTCTGGTTGTGTAATGTCCGATGTCACTGGAGAGGTGACACAGCTGGAGCTGGGTGATTCTTAAGGTTCCTTGGGTGTTGTGTGTAAGATTGAGGTAAAATTGTATTAAGATGTTGTATTTTAGTATAAGGTGTGATTTGCAATGATATTTGTAATTTTGTTTATATTTTGATTTAGAAAAATTAAATGTTATGTAAAAATTTATTTCCATTGAGTTAAGGATGTTTAATTTTTGAGGTTTATAGGGTGTTTTAGGGAGAAATTTGGTTTAGATTTTTTTTTTTTTAGTGGGATTGATAATAAATTCTGAAAGATATGGAGAGACATTTTGTGGTATTGGTTAATTGTTTATCAATAAATTGATTAATTAGGTTGAGAATGTCTTTTTTTACTTGAATAAGTTAAATAAATGGTATTTAACTAACATTTAATTAAATGTTAAACTAATGTTAAGTTAAAAATGTTAAACTAATATTAAATTAATTAAATTAACTAACATTTAATTAAATGGTATTGGTTAAGATTATTTAGATATTGGGTTTTGGTTGATTTATGGGTAGGATTGTGTTATTTAAGGTAAATAATCGTTAAGGTTCCTTCTAAGGATTCCTCCCAAACCTTCCTGGGATTCTGGGAATCTCTGGCTGGGGCTGAGCCAAGGACGGAGCAGTGCTGAGTGCTCTTCCCTCTTCTCCATAAATGTGCAATAACCAACAACCCGGTGGGGATTCCTGGGAGAGGGACATCCACAGCCAGGGGAGCACAGCAGGGTGGGCTGGGGTGTGGGATTTACATATTCTCTGAAGAGAGAGACACTTCATTCTCTCTCCAGGATTTTCCTGGGAAGTTGTAAGACATTGAGAGAAAGCTCGGAGAAAGAAGAAAAACAATTATATTTACTTGTTGTATCTGTTGTTTGGCACATGTGGAATGTGTTAAGAAGATTGTTTACCAAAAGGGATTTCTTAATTGGATACTAGTGATGGGTGTTTTGTTTAATTAACTAATTAGGTAAAAGCAGTGTCGTGACTGTCTATAAGGAGTCACTGGGGTTTTTTTTAGTATAGTATTAGTGTAGTGTGTAATATAGTATAGTACAGCTGAATAAAGCATTTATTCAGCCTTCACAATTGTGGAGTTAACACACGTTACTCCCCGACTGGGGGTTGCTTTCTTCAATTCTGGAGCTCCCTGGTTGCTCACCCTGGGTGGCTGTGGTGCTCCTCTGCCCATGGTTCCCATCTGTCCAGCAGGGAATGGGGTGGGACAGATGCCTCCCCTCCTTCTGCAGAGGCTCCCAGCTGGGATTTGAGCTGGGGAATCACAGCCAGGCAGGGATTTGCTTCCATCAGCTCCTCTGTTTTTCCTTTTTTAACCTGCCAGACGTGTTTGGGAGCAGGGCTGGGATCCTGCCAGCATGCTCTGTGTGACACTGCAGCGTTCCCTCCCTGGCACCCCTGGCAGGGCCAGGTTTGTGCCCTCCCATTCCAGCAGGAACTGGTGGATTCCTTGGGGCAGGTCCCTGCAGGGGAAGCTGCCATGGGGCAGGGACATGAACTGTCCCTGAAGGGTCCCTAAATCCAAGGAGGGAGTAGAAGAAATTCCAGGTGTGGAGACCAGAGAGCTGTGGGGTGGGGAGGATTTATTGGGATATTATCCATGTGCACAGCACCCCATGGGACCCAGAGCTGAGGGCTTTTGGGGTGTGAGAGAGCCAGGCTGCTCACCTGGAGAGGAGAAGCTCCAGGGAGAGCTCAGAGCCCCTGCCAGGGCCTGAAGGGAGAGCTCCAGGAGAGCTGGAGAGGGACTGGGGACAAGGGATGGAGGGACAGGACACAGGGAATGGCTTCCCACTGCCAGAGGGCAGGGATGGATGGGAGATTGGGATTTAGGGATTGTTCCCTGGGAGGGTGGGCAGGCCCTGGCACAGGGTGCCCAGAGCAGCTGGGGCTGCCCCTGGATCCCTGGCAGTGCCCAAGGCCAGGCTGGAGGGGCTTGGAGCAGCCTGGGACAGTGGGAAGTGTCCCTGCCCATGGCAGGGGTGGGATGAGCTTTAAGTTCCCTTCCCACCCAAACCATTCCATCATTCTCTGATTTCCTCTCTAAAGAATGAAATGTGTTGATACTGAAGATTAGGAGTACACAAGACAGGTAATTTCTGCTCACAGTGGAAGAGATACATTTTATTTATTACTTTCTCTGCTTCCCTGCTGCCAAACCTTCATTTCAAAGCCACATTTTCCACGGCAGCTCCCGCAGGGAGTGGGAAATGCTTGATGAAAGAGGCAGGTTAAACGAGCTGCCATCCAAGGAAGGCAGCAGCACCCAGGAGTGGAACCTTTCATTTGGCAGAGATTCATTATTAATACTTGTTTGAAGTCCTGGAATGGATCAATGAAACAGCTGGGCTTTGCCTGTGGAAATGCTGGGCTCTGTTTTGGCAGGGCTGAGGGAGATGTTCTGTAATGAGAGCTATTAAAAGGTCGTTAGAGATGCAGAGGAGTTTTGAAGTCAGATCTCAGTTTCTGGCAGCGACTTTTGTGTGAGCAGATTTTTAATCAACTCCTGTGCTTTTTTATTTTTCTTTGCATTCCTGGAACTTTTGGATGGTTTTGGATGTTTCAATTGGATGTTTCAATTTTGAGGATGGCAAATGAAAGATGGGGGTGGGGTTCATGTCAGGAGACAGGACAAGGTGTCATCGTGCCACGTGGTCCCCCTTGGCCTGGCTGGTGACATTTTGAGGATGTGAGTTAAAGTGAGCTGCAAAGAAAAGGGACAAAGAGAGAAAACCAGAGGTTTCACACTCTGCATGTGGAGTTTGGGTGAAAAAAGTCCCCCAGAGGGTGCTGGACACTGCCCAGGCTCCCCAGGGAATGGGCACGGCCCCGAGGCTGCCAGGGCTCCAGGAGCCTTTGGACAGCACTGCCAGGGATGCCCAGGGTGGGATTGCTGGGGGGTCTGGGCAGGGCCAGGGGCTGGGCTGGGTGATCCTGGTGGGTCCCTCCCAGCTCAGGATACTCTGTGATTCCACAGCTGCTCTGGGCACCCTGTGCCAGGGCCTGCCCACCCTCCCAGGGAACAATTCCTAATTCCCAATCTCCCATCCAGCCCTGCCCTCTGGCAGTGGGAGCCATCCCCTGTGTCCTGTCCCTTCATCCCTTGTCCCCTTACACCTGTGGGGAGCAGAAGCCACCCTGCTCCCACTGAGCAGGTCCTGGAAGATCACAGACCCCACAAGGCCTGTGGTGGCTCTCTCTTTGTCAGGGAAAACCTTTAATCTGTTAAAAAGGCTCTGAGCAACACCTTCCTCAGTGGCTCTTCCCAAAGCAGAGTTCAGGCTCCTGCCTGGGGCACACAGAGCTCTGAATCCACATTAATTCATCCTGTAATGCCTCACTTGTGGTTTTCCTCTCTTTGAGGAGACTTTGGGGAATCCTGCAAACCCTACACCTCCTGCAGTAAAAGTGCTGGTAATTTTCTCCCCCAGCTCTGCTGGTTTTAATTGTAACTCCCACGCCAGCTCTAACAACCCACATGTTTCATGTATTTATTATTTCATTTGCTCCTGGCCTACCCCAGGGCTGGGTTGTGGTAGTCTCAGCTGCTGGCAAGGCTTTAAATCCAGACGAGATGTTTTTCCTAAAGGGAGGGATGTTTTTATAAATTCAGCCACAACTGTTGGTCTTAAAGTAGGAATTGAGCCGGAGATCTCCTTTGGCCTATTCTCTGTAGGACAGCAGACCACAGAATGAGGGAATTGCAGAATGGCTTGGGCTGGAAGGGACCTTAAAGCTCAGCCAGTGCCACCCCTGCCATGGCTGGGACCCCTCCCACTGTCCCAGGCTGCTCCAAGCCCTGTCCAGCCTGGCCTTGGGCACTGCCAGGGATGAGGCAGCCACAGCTTCTCTGGGCCAGATCTCAGTGGGAGTTTTTTCCTGCATGAGTAGGAGCAGATCCCACACTCAGTGACCACTCTATCACCATTTTTGATTACTGATTGAGAAAAAGTCACCCAAAATTAAAGCAGGAAAAATGCTGTGCCTCACTGAAGATCCCAGACACAGCTACAGGAGGCAGTGCTTAGATGTCATATTTGTGGTTGGTGTCATTTAGTGATTCAGATTTTATATTTTTCTCTCATAAATGTACCAGGTGTTTGTGGCTCTTGGTGGGCAGGGTGTGATGGTGCTCCAGCAGCACTAACTGGTGTTACTGGTGTAGTTCCTGCTGGTCTCTGGGCTGCTAAAAGTCCAGTTTCATGTTGGGACATTGAAAGTGTGTTTGTGCAGTGGCAGGAGGGGTAGGAGGTGTTTTAGGGACATTTTCAGGGCATAATTCACCTTGGAAGAGAATTCTGGAGATTGTGCAGCTGCTCTGGCCAGCTCCATCCTCATCCAGGGACCTGGACCTGGCTCCACTCTTTGCCAGTGGGTCAGGATTAAATGTTGAAAACAGTATTTCTTGTTCAGACTAATGTTTATTAGTTCTTATCTATATTGCAGTCCCACAAGTTGTGATTTCTACAACACTTCACTTACAAACCACAAAACAGAGCTGTATCTCTCTCTCTCTACAAAGTCTTGAAGGATAAACTGTCTAATTAAGAAAAGATACTTAAATTATTTTTACTTTTAATTCATACCTCACAATGTAGACTTTTTAATCTAATTACACAATACTACCTAAACATATAAAGAAGAAAATAAAGAAGAAAGACTAGTTACTACTCTAAAACCTCCATTTTACCTTATATATATTACTATATTCTAAAACTTTAAACTCTAAGTTTTCTACTATGCAATATTACACACTAATATTTAAACTACATACCTATAATCTTAGTTCTGTCATTCAATTTTAGAAGTTTTCTCTACAGCTTCAAGTTCTTTTAAGAATCAGTATTTATCAGTACAGAATGTCTAAAATTCTCAGCAAGCAGGGTTCCAGCATGTGGGGACAGGAGTGGCAAAGCTGTTCCTTTGTGTCTGGGCTCTTGTTCCCGAGATTTGCAGAGTCTGGTTTTGTTTAACTTGGTCTCAAGCCTTGGGGAGAAGGGTCTGGGGTTACGTCAGAGGCTGCAGCTTCTTCCTGTCCAGGGCAAGGAGCCAAATGATACCAGATTCGGCAAAGGAGACAGGACTGACACACTCCAGGAGGTCCCAGGGCATGGGACAGCTCCAGATTTGTCAGATTTGTGGGAATTGCATCTCCCAGTGCAGCATTTCACCCTGACAAAGAAGGGAAGGAACGGGGGGGAGGAGGCTGAGCCCAAAGCAGCTCTCCAAGGCATGTCAGGGATGCAGGAAGGAGCATCCCCGGCTGTCCCAGCCTGTGGGGCTGCTCTGCCTCCTCCTTTCAGCCCAGGGACCCCCATCCCGTGCAGCCTCTCCTGAGCCAGACATGTGCAAACGTGACCGGGAATCCACCCGGGATGGCTTTTCCTCCCCCAGGCTGGTATTTCCTCCCGGCTCCCTCTCCCCCTGCACGGCCCCTTCTCCCCGAACCCAGTCAGGCATCGCTGCTGACCCCGACCCCTGGAGCTCCCTCCCCTCCTGGAACGGGAGCATCTGGCAGGCACGTGCTGCCCAGACTCTCCCAGGCTCCGGCTCCCTCCAGGCTCCTTTTTGGGAAGTGTTCCCTCTCCAGCCCTGCTGTGGTGGTGGGGACACCTCTCAAAGGGACGTTGAGAGGTTTTCCCCTGCTCCTTTCAGTTGCTGGGGAAAAGGTTCCTCCAGCAGAAGGGTTTGGGGCTGTGCTGGAAGTGGGAGTGTCACAGGGTGAGGAGTGATCCGGGATGGCTCCAACCTGATCCCCTCTGGGCTGCTGTGCACTCCTGGCTTCCAGGAGTGCTTTTTGGGGGGAATATTTTGAAGAGGAAACCTTCTGGTTCTGGTTAATCCCTTCCTGATGCCTGCAGCAGCTGGGATGTTCCATGGGCTGGGCTGAAGGGCAACAGGAGGACACCCCATGCCTCATGGCATGATCTTCTCCTGACCATGCAGGAGGGGGAAAACAGCCTTTTCCTCCTTTTCCTCCTTTTCCATGGGTGACCTGGGTGTTGGGGAGGATTCATCCATCCAGAGAGCCAAGAGGTCCCTGAGATGTTTGGCATGGCCAGGGGCAGGGTGACACAGTGGGCAGGGGGCTTTGGGCAGGGGGAGGATGGATCACGACCTCACCAACTCCTGTGAGCTGGGAAAGGTCTCCCTGGGGCTCTTCCTTGCCCAGAACATCTGGAGGTGTCTCTGAGGAGGAGGGTGATGAGTTTCTCTCTAGGGTAGGGAAGGAACGGTGTGAATTCCCCACCTGGCATCGGTGGGGCCATCCCTGAGTGTGGTGCTGCACAGGGAGAGGGTTTGGGGCTGGGCAGGAGTGGGACAGGCACTGGCCAGACCAAGCTGGTCTTAGCATTAATGAGGAGATGGAAGCTTTAATCAGGGCTGGGGTGTGGTGGATGGACATTGGCATCCTCCTGAGCATGGAGAGGGGCTGGATGATTTTCCAGATGGGAACATAAGTTCCTGGCTTTAAAAAACCCTAAAAAAAACCTTCCAAAAAAAAACAAAACCACCAAAACAAAACAGAACCCCCCCAAAAAAAAAAACAACCACAAAAAAACCCCAACAACAACAACAACAAAAAAAAATGCAAAACAAAACAAAACACCAAAACAAAACAGAACCCCCCCAAAAAAAAAAACAACCACAAAAAAACCCCAACAACAACAAAACAACAAACAAGCGAACAAAAAACCCAAAACAACTCCCCCCCAAAAAGCGCCCCCCCAAACTCTCTCCCCCCAAAAAAAACAAAAAAAAAAATTTTAAAAAGAATAAATAATAAAAAATTGCCTCTGAACTTCTTGTGTCCAGTTTTTGTGCTTGAACCATGAGCAGTCAGGTTTGCCATGCTTTTCTCTATGGCTGCCATGCTCAGGAAGTTTAATTAAAGAGAGGTTTAGGGCTGTTAATGAGTCCAGCAGCTCGAGCATTAAGTCTCTGTGAGCATCAGCAAGTGGGGAGTGCTCCCAAAAGCAGCTCCAAGGCCCCTGAGCACTCTGAGGGCTCTGTGGTTTTTATCCTGAACTTGGATTTTCAGTCCAGAGGATCCCATCCATGTAGGAGAACATTAAATCTCCTCCCCAGCACTTCTGGTTTCTCCTCCCCAGCAAGGTGTGTGAGCAGCAGGACAGGGAGAGGGCATGGCTGGGAATTCACCCTGGGATGACCTCCTGGTGCTAATTAAAACAACTCGTGTGTTGTTGGTTTTAATTTGATGTGCTTATTTTCCCCCTGCAGAAACAGTTTGCAGAAGCAGGTTGTGAACATGGCTCTGCTGCAGCTGGGTAGGGATTAGGTCAATGTTGACCCAAGGAAGGCTTTTTCATGGAATCCTGGAATGGTTTGGGTGGGAAGGAAACTTAATTCTCATCCCATCCCACCCCTGCCATGGCAGGGACACCTCCCACTGTCCCAGGCTGCTCCCAGCCCTGTCCAGCCTGGCCTTGGGCACTGCCAGGGATCCAGGGGCAGCCACAACTGCTCTGGGCACCCTGTGCCAGGGCCTGCCCACCCTCCCAGGGAACAATTCCTTCCCAATATCCCATCCATCCCTGCCCTCTGGCAGTGGGAGCCATTCCCTGTGTCCTGTCCCTCCATCCCTTGTCCCCAGTCCCTCTCCAGCTCTCCTGGAGCCCCTTTAGGCTCTGAGCTAAGGCAGGGGCTCTGAGCTCTCCCTGGACCTTCTCTTCTCCACCCCCAGCTCTCCCAGCCTGGCTCCAGCCCTGGAGCAGCTCCATGGTCTCCTCTGGATCTCTCCAGCAGCTCCAGCTCCTTCCTGTGCTGGGGACCCCAGAGGGACCCCCTATAATAGATGGGGTCTCACGAGAGGGGCACAATCACCTCCCTTGCTGCTCTGCCCACTCTGCTGATGATTATTTTTATTTATTTATCCTTCCACTCTCCTCTCTGAAGGCAGTGGGACACGTGGGGCTGCTCCCCTCACTCCTGTGCCTTTCCTGTGCCCAGCTGATTTCCAAGGAGCTGCCCACAATCCCAGTTAACATTTACCCCTCCCTTGGGACCCTTTAGTGGCCCTGGGCTCCCTCCCAGCTGTGGCTGTGACTCAGGGACAGAGCTGCTGTGGCCTCTGGAGGAGCCCTGGGCAGGGCAGCACCCGTGGGGCACACACATGGAGCTCCCTGAGCTGGAGAACAATTCCCAAACCTGGCTGTGGGGCACACACAGAGCCCCCTGGGCAGGGGAACAATTCCTGCACCCAAACCTGGCTGTGGGGAGCTCACACAGAGCTCCCTGGGCAGGGGAACAATTCCCAAACCTGGCTGTGGGGCACACACAGAGCTCCTTGAGGAGAACAATTCCCAAACCTGGCTGTGGGGCACACACAGAGCTCCTTGAGGAGAACAATTCCCAAACCTGGCTGTGGGGAGCTCACACAGAGCTCCCTGGGCAGGGGAACAATTCCTGCACCCAAACCTGGCTGTGGGGAGCCTACACGGAGCTCCCTGAGGAGAACAATTCCCAAACCTGGCTGTGGGGTGTCCCTTCCCCGGGCTCAGCCCCCCAGCTCTGCCCCCAGCGTGATGTGAGAACATGAACCCTGCTCCTTTTCACAGCACACACTCAGTTGCCTTCCCCCATTTAATCTCCCTGAATGTGTTTTTGTTTCATTTTTATATTCCTTCCAGGCTTTCACTGGAATTCCCACAGGCCAGAGCAGGTCGGGGATGCTGATTGGAAACAGAATAGGGCTGGAGTAGCCGAGATAAATGGGCTGATAAAGCAGGCAGAGCCTGGCTGATGGGGGACTGTCCTCACCCCCTTCTCCCTGCTCCAAGGGGGCTCAGGCAGCCAGGAATGCCCCACTGCTGGGAATTGCTGCTTCTGAGCACAGGGAACAGAGCTGGGGAAGGGAATGGAGCCTTCCATGAGGGAGCTGGAAAGGGGCTCAGCCTGGAGCCTTCCATGAGGGAGCTGGAAAGGGGCTCAGCCTGGAGAAGAGGAGGCTCAGGGGGGACCTTGTGGCTCTGCACAACTCCTGACAGGAGGGGACAGATGGGGGGGGGTCGGGCTGTGCTCCCAGGGAACAGGGACAGGAGGAGAGGGAACGGCCTCAGGCTGGACATCAGCAGGAATTTCCCCATGGAAAACATTGCTAAAGATGAGATGGGGCTGCCCAGGGAGGTTTGGAGTCCCCATCCCTGGGTGTGACACTTGGGGACCTGTGCCAGTGGTGGCCTTGGCAGTGCTGTGGGAACAGCTGGGCTCAGTGACTTCAGAGGCTTTTCCAACCTGAACAATTCCATGATTCCGTGTTTGCTGCTGCTTTACAGCCCTGCCCATCCTGGTGAGCTGACTGCCAGGCAGCAAGGGCCAGGAATTACCCCAGCGTGGAGGTGGATGTTTCCCTGCTTGGATAAATGAGTGGATTTTTCTCAGCTCACACCTAGAAGTGGGTTAAGCCTGGAGGAGAGTGGGTGGATTTTTCTGAAGCCTTCACATCAAAAATTGTTATCTCTAAGACATCCCACCCTGCTGGCTCTGAGCAGGGGGCAGGAACCAGGAGATGACTGATGGCTGATTTGTTTAAAACCATGCCCTGAATTCCTCATGTTTGGAACTCTTTCTGCAGTGGGGCAGAGCAAAGCCTCCCCTGCAGCTCCTCAGTCTCCTCCACACCCCAGCTGGGGTTTGTCCTCACTGTGATCCACAGTTCCACAGAATCCCAGAATCACTGGGTTGGGAGAGGCCTTCAAGATCATCGAGTCCAACCCAGCCCCAACACCTCAACTCAACCCTGGCACCCAGTGCCACATCCAGGCTTTGTTAAACACATCCAGGGATGGTGACTCCACCACCTCCCCGGGCAGCCATTCCAGTGCTTTTGCTGCCAAACACCATCACAAGGGGCTCCCTGGTCCTCACCCAGGACTGGAAATCCCATTTCCTTCCCTGTGGTTTTCCCTATTGGAATAAATCACACAGACTCCATTTTCTTCATGGTGGAAAAAGCCCATTCTTTATTCACATAACTCCTTTTTATCCAGTTTTAGAGACCTCGTATGGGACTCCCATTGGTCAGTAGCTTTCCTGTTAATTACTTTATTGGTCAGTAACAAGTTGTTATTCTGTATTTATTGGTCACTCAAACCCTCGGTGTGTGCGTGCAGGAAAAGTTGTTTGTAGAGATAGTTTTCATTTTTCTATCTAAGAATATAAAACCAGTTTATACAGGTGCAAATTGTTTTTTCCCCAGGAATAGATTGTTATGCTAATGAACTGCTCACACCAGGATTGTTTTCACAGGGGAACTTGCAAAGTGACAAGGTCAGCCACTGATTTTAGGAGAGCAGGCTTGATTGTTTGAAGCCTTTCTTTATCAATTTTCTACCTTGCTGTAACATTTCCCTAGAAAAGAAACTGCTCCTTGCTCTTTCGAGGACAAAGAGAAACAGCCTGAGGTTTCACCAGGGCAGATTCAGACTGAAAATCAGGAAAAATTCCTTCATGGGAAGGGTTTTCAAGCCCAGAGCAGTGGTGGAGCCCCATCCCTGAAGGGATTTAGAAGCTGTGTGGATGCGGCACTTGGGGACATGGCTCAGTGGTGGCCTTGGCAGTGCTGAGGGGATGGTTGGACTCAGGAGGGCTGGGCAGGCTCTTCAAATACAGGAATCAAATATTTTAGGGAGAAGAAGTGTTTGAGCCTGTCCCCATCCTGCAGCAGTGTCCTGGTCTCTGGCTGTGGCAGAGAGGGAACAGCCCCATGGCTTTGCAGGTGTGTGATTTAACCTTGTTCTGTCAGATTTTGCAGTGAATTAAAATATTTAGGGCTGAGCTGATCCCTTGGAGTATATCTTTTGCTGCAGGTTTGATGGGAATGGTACAGCACTTCAAGCCAACTCCATTTTTTACATTACTTTTCTTTGTTTGCTTCACTTCCAAACCAGGAAAAAAAGGCAGCAAAGCCATTCCTTCACGTGGTCCTGCTGCTCCCAGAGCACTGGAGTGTGCTGGAAAGGCTGTAACACTGCTCCAGCCCAGCGGGACAGCTGCTGCAGCAATCTCCAGGACATTTAATCTGATGACTGCAAAACAAACCCAGCCCGGTGGGTTTGGAGGAGCCCTGCTCGCGGCTGGCTGGATAAATCCTGCAGGAATTGCTGGAGTTAGACAGGAAAGTGAGGTTCTGTGCCCTCAGGAAATGCAGGTGTGGAGCAGGAGCAGCCATCCCGTGGAGTCTGCAGCACTGCAGGCTCTCGGGGAGCTTTGTAGAGGGGTTAATTTCTTAGGGATATTTTTGGGAGAGCCCCTGTGCAGCAGCAGGGGCTTGTCCACATCCAAGAGCTCCCAAATGAGATGTGCAGAGGCATTTTGGAGATTTATATCCAGTGGGATCTCAGTTCTTCCACCTCCTCCTTCCTTGGGGCCACACTCGCTGCAAAGTCGCTGTTGTCACCTGCTCTGGTGTTTGTGCCTGCACCTCACACCTCTCCTGGGGACATCTGGGCTTCCCTGGCACGTTCCTGGTGGGAAAAATGGTGGAGCCCAAAGTTAGGGAATAGGAGGTGCCTTTCCAAGCTGTGGATGCTGCACATTGACACTGGGGCAGGGGTTTGCTGGTCCCACAGAGATGCTGGGGGGCCCTGGAGGTGTCACCTCCACTGCAGCTCCTCCAGCCTGTGCCAGTGCTGGTGGATCCAGCAGATTGCCCTGCCCAGTCCTGATCCAGCACCTTTTCCCTCCTGATCAGGGACAGGAGCCAGGGAACAGCTGGGGAGTTTTGGGCACCACTATATAAAAAAATGACATTGAGTTATTGGAGAGTGCTCAGAGGAGGCCACAGGGGAAGGGTCTGGAGGGGCCCCTGAGGAGCAGCTGAGGGCTCTGGGATTGTCCAGCTGGAGCAGAGTGAGGGCAGAGCTCCCCGGGGGCTGCAGCTCCTCCCGAGGGGCAGCTCCGATCTCTGCTCTGGGACAGGGACAGGAGCCAGGGAACGGCTGGAGCTGGGCCAGGGCAGCTCAGGCTGGAGAGCAAGGAAAGGTTCTTCCCCCAGAGGGGGCTGGCACTGCCCAGGCTCCCCAGGGAATGGGCACGGCCCCGAGGCTGCCAGAGCTCCAGGAGCCTTTGGACAGCGCTGCCAGGGATGCCCAGGGTGGCATCCAAGGCTGGGCAGCTCAGCAGCTCACAAAGCCTTTGGGATATCCAGGATCCATGGAAAACCCCCCTGACCTCCACATGGCATGGCTCTCTTCCTTCCTGGCACTGAGAGGCTAAGCCAGGTGCCCAGGATTGCTTTTCACCAGCTGGGAATGTTTTACTGTCTTGGAACAAGAAACCTTGAAACCTTCCACCACCAGGAGGAGGATTTCTCCCACCATGACACTGGATTACAGGGCTTAAAGAATTATTCCTGGCACTGTGGGGGGACAATGTGAAAGATTGTTTTAGTTTATGAAATCCTGCTTTTCCGGTCAGGATGGCTAATTCATGGATTTAGGCTTTTTTCTTCTTTTTAAGCATTCCAGGGTGGGTTACAGGTGATGTCCTGGTGTTTTCCAACCCGTGTGTGTCCATAAGGGTGGGAATTCCAGGGGTTTTCTTCAATGCTCCAACATTTTTTGTTCTGGAGGTGGCTTGAAAATGAGGTGGAATGGAAATGCAGCAAAATATTGGCTGCATTGTCAGACATGAGAGAATCCAGAGGATTCTGAGGCACTGGAGCAGAAGATGTGGAATAGAAGAATATAGAGGAATTAGAGAAAACAGAAGAATACAGAGGAAATCTCTGCTTGGGGATGTTTCTCAGGCTGGCTGCAGGTGAAGGAACAGGGAACTGAGAGAAGCTGGGCTCAGGAGTCTGGAGCTGACTGGTCTTGGTGGAGGCTGAAGCAGGGCTGGTGAAACTGGGTCTGATCAGGTGGAAAATTTCCAGTCAGGAAGTGGGAGTGAGACTCCAGCCTGCTAAAACTGTTGAGTTTCTTAAAAAAAAAAAAAAAAAAAAAAAAAAAAAAAAGTGGTTTAATGGGGGAGGGAGGAAATGTCCCATCATCTCCAGGGGTTAAAAATAACACTGAGTTTTCACTTTCAAACAGTTTCAGTTATTTAAAGTGAACTTGCTCTGAATAAAAGAAAACAAGAAAGAGGCAGCTCATCCACAGAGGTGAAACCTTTCATTTCTGGGCTGACTCATTTCAAACTGACTCATTTTTCTTTGCCTTTCTTTTACCTTGATTTTTTTTTAAATATAGGGAAAGTTTTCTGTTTGACACACAATTTCTTCCCAGCAATTCCCTTTAACCCTGAGAGCTCCCCCCCACATCCCAAATCCATCCTCTCCTCAGTCTGGGCTGCTCAGGGAAGTGATGAATCACTAACAAATGTTTTCCCCTGCTCAAAGTCAGAGGGAGGAATGAAGAGTGGAAATTTTTTTTTTTTTTTGAAAGGCAGAGACATCTCTGCTGTTCAAACAAGATTTGTCAGCTCTGTCTGGGGCTCTCCCCAAATCCACCCAATTCCCTGTGCAGAGGGATGGGGTAATGTGTCTGGCCTGGGCCCTTCTCAGCTTCACTTGTGATAAATAATCCAGCCTCAAAAACTGCAGTTTTGAGGGGAAAGAAAAGATTTTCCTCTGGGTTCTACTGCATTAAAAAAACCTCTGGGAAATTCTTTAGGTTAGTGAAGAGAGAAAGGAAGATTGGTTTGAGCTGGGAAATCATTATTGCTGCTGGGATGCTCCAATGCAGCCTTTGAAGCAGAAAATACAGGAATGGGCACAAGCCAGGCTTTGGATAGGAAGTTTTTCAGGGGGAATGTGAGGATTTTGAACCCTGGAGAGGAAAAAGGGATGGAAGTGTCCACATCCAGCAAGGGGCTTTTGTATAGAGGTTGGCCCATGCCCTCATGCTGAGCGTGTGGGATCTCATCCACCCTGGAAATTGCTGGAAGCTGGATGCTGCTCATCCACCCTGCAAGTTGCTGGAAGCAACTTCCAGCTTCTTGCTGGAAGCTCCATCCGTGCTCATCCTCACCCAAATTTCCAACTGTGGAGCCTCCCCAGCCCAGAATCTGGCCCAGGGAGTTCCAGAGGGTTCAGCCCCTCCTGGGGCTTGGCAAAGTGGTGCCTCCAACACCATTTTGGGGGTTTGGCAGCTTCTCTGCCCATGAATAAAATCCTGCTTTTTGTTTACTTGCCCAGAGG
This sequence comes from Peucedramus taeniatus, assembly GCA_013400575.1. Classification (NCBI taxonomy): domain Eukaryota; kingdom Metazoa; phylum Chordata; class Aves; order Passeriformes; family Fringillidae; genus Peucedramus; species Peucedramus taeniatus. Next base: position 63,721 of record WBNO01028504.1, on the reverse strand, counting down.
CTCCCGAGCTCTGGTTCCAACATTGTGGGCTTGACCTGAGCTGGTGAAAGGAGTTTACAAGAGGAAATCTTTTGGCTGGGGCTCTCAGTGACTCCCACACCCGGGGAAGCAGCAGCTCCTGCATTGGAGCAGCTCCTCAGGGAATCTGAAGGCTCCCAGGCACCCAAAGATAATTTGGGTGTAAAAATATCAGTGGCAGGGGAGAGGTGGGAGGTGATGAGCTCTGTCAGAGGAGCTTGGAGGAGCATTTGGGAGTTGAGTCAAGGTTGAAACCGCAACAATTCAATCATTTGAACAGAAACCTGGCAGCTGCCGGCGCGGAGTGAATCACAAACGTGCACATGTTTTGCCTGGGGTGCAAATCTGAGCTCTGCTTGGCTGTGAAATGGCAGCTTGTTAGGCTGGGAAACACTAATTTCTAATTTATTTTTTTATTCTTGGGAGCTGTGTTGAAGGGAGCAGGAGGGGAAGGCTGGGGCTGGTGCTGCTGCCCTGCTCTGCCCCAGGCTGTGCTGGTGCCTTGGTTTGAACACACAGGTGTCTGCTGAGGAAGGCAGGAGCCTCCCCTGAAATGGAAAATGGAAACCCCCTCCCTGCGAATTATTATGATTTTGAAATTAAGGGGCTCTCAGGCAAAGATATGGAAGTAGGAATAACAATTCTTTATTAGGAAAATTAAAAATACAAATGCAATAGTACCAACAAAAAACCAAACCACTGTCAGAGTCAGAAGAGGAGCTGACCCCCTGTGGGTCAGGGTGTTGCACAGTCCCATTCCATGGTGGCTGCTCCTCCTGCAGTGCCAGGGGTGGCTCTGGTGGAGCAGGGATCCTGGAGAAGGGGGGAGTTTTCCTCTGAAGCTCCAGGGGTGCTGTAGCTGGGCCTGGTCTCCTCTGGGAATGCAGTGCAGAAGAAAGCTGCTCCTCTGGGAATGCAGTGGGCAAAGGCTGCTGTGGTGTTCCCAGGCCCAGATTGGATCCAGGTAGGAATGCTTGGCTCCTCCCCTGGGCAGAGCATCTCCCCATGGGATGATGGAATTTTCTCAGCCATGCAGGGACACTCACTGGCCATGGACAGAAGAGATCTCCTGGAGGGAGGATTGGTTGTGGGAGAGATAAAGAAAACTGCCCAATGAACAGAGGAGAACTGCCCCACCTCTGGCAGATGGGAAATAGATTGCAGACTTAACCCAGGACAGCTGGGATGAGGTTCTGGTGCCTCTTCCTCTCACTCCTGCTCTGTTCCTGCACATCCCCCAGGGAAAATGATGCCCAGGAGCCAAATGCAACCTCCAGACACTGACCCAGGTGCAGAATTTTAATACCAGGCCCTTGGAACAGCAGCTCCTGAAGCAAAGGAAGCAGAACTGGGTCCCTGTGAGGCTCTGGGGGCTTTGCTGTCCTGCCGTCAAAACTCTCCCTTAATGAAGTTCACTGCTGCTAATTTGGGGTGAGAATTGGTCATTCTGGAGCACAGGAGCTGGGGAGGCACCTGTAGGTGCAAAGCTCAGCTCAGGCAGGTCCAGCTCTGCCATGGGCTCCCAGGAGCAGTGTCTGTCTGTCCCCTGTCCTCAGCACAGGGCCTTGGTCCTCCTCAGGGAGTGCCAGAGTCCCCAAAGTGGAGATTGCAGCATGAAGTGGCTTCACTTTAGTTAAAATCAACCCTGCACTGACCTGTGGCTGCCCATTAAAGGGACAATTGTCCTGGCTGAAGGAAGGGTGTCTGAGTTGGGATGAGTTGGGACAGAGGTGCAGTGGGGACAATCCTGGAACAAAGCCCACATTCGTGAGAGGATCGCACAGGAGTTGCCTTTCCCTGCCAGCCCTTGGGACCTGGAGTGCCCCACAAGCTCCCCTGAGCTCCATCACTGCAGGGCAGGCAGCAGACCGTGCCCAGGAGCCCAGACATGGCTGGGCACTGGCTCTCTGCCCACTGGCACAGCACAGGAGCCTGTCCTGGGCAGCCTCACACCCAGCCCTGTGTCCCCTGTGTGTCCCCTGCCTTTTGGCCTCAAGCTCTTTCCCCAGTGCCAGCTCAGTGAAGGGCAGTGCTGGGTGCACACACCTTTGTCACATTTTCCCTCTGCTTTTGGGTCCACAGATCATCCCACAGTGATGTTTTCCAGGTTTTCTCTGCAGGCTGGCAGGGAAGCCAAGTTTAAATGTGAAAGCAGCTGGATCCTGCCCCCCGAGGGGTTTCTGGATCTCCCATCACCGACTCTGGGGTCCTGCTCACCTCAGGGTTTGGTGTTAAATCCCCTCAGTTTGCTTCTCTCATCTCTAATCTCCCCTAAACCTGTGAGTTTGTCTGAGTCCAGGCAGACTGAGTGGGAATTTGGCAGCTCTGTGCTGGGTGCAGGGTGTGTGATGGGGCTGGGGGCACAAGGCCAAGGGCACAGGAAATTCCAGGTGGGATTTCTGCCCGTTCTCCAGCTTTTCCTGCCAGGATGTGATAACTCAGTGTTCCCTCAGCCAGAGGAGCTAAGCCAGACCTTCCCAGGGCATTCTCTGGTTTCTGCCTGGCTGAGGTCACTGGCTCCTATCAAGCCTGGAAACTGGAGCTGTCTGACACCCTCGCCTGCCCCCGGGCAGTTTGTCTCCAGGGCCACTGCAGGGAGGTTGATAAAACGTGTTTGTCATTAATCCACTGAGAGAGAGGGCTGGGATGGCCAGGCTGGATGGCAGGGATGTAATCGGGATATCTCTGGCTCGTCTGGAGGTTGCTCTGAGCCTCTCTGGCTCAGCTGAGCCAGATCTGCTGGATTAGGGAATCAGCCAGGTGAGGGGAAACATACTCTGTATTTGTGGCTGCCATGAATAAAACAGCAGCCAGTTTAGAATCCCAGGATCATTTAGGTTGGAAAAGGTTTCCACAATCATTGAGTCCAACCTGTGACCAATCCCCGCCTTGTCCCCAGCCCAGAGCTCTGAGTGCCACCTCCAGCCCTTCCTGGGACACCTCCAGGGATGGGGACTCCAAACCTCCCTGGGCAGCCCCATCTGATCTTTAACAATGTTTTCCATGGGGAAATTTCTGCTCCAGTCTAGCCTGAGCCTCCCCATGCCCAGCCTGAGGCCGTTCCCTCTCCTCCTGTCCCTGTTCCCTGGGAGCAGAGCCCGACCCCCCCGGCTGTCCCCTCCTCTCAGGAGTTGTGCAGAGCCACAAGGTCCCCCCTGAGCCTCCTTTTCTCCAGGCTGAGCCCCTTTCCAGCTCCCTCAGCCTCTCCTGGGGCTCCATTCCCTTCCCCAGCTCCGTTCCCTTCCCTGGACATGCTCCAGTCCCTCAGGGTCTCCCTTGAAGTCAGGGGCCCAAATGGACCCAATGTGTTCAATGCAAGGCCTGGAGTTTGGGGTTGCTGGAGTTAAAAGCTGCAGCATTGATTGTTCTGCTGGGTGTGAGAAATCCCTTCTTGGCACAACCAATTCAGCCACGATGCTGCAGAAGTAGAAACCTGGGAGAGACACTGGAGCTCCAGGATGAGCCTCTCCATGGACGGAGCTGCTGGAGCAGGGCGGGTTGGGAGGCAACATCCCATTGGATATTTCACAAATTCCATTGTGTCCACATGTGATAATCACATATCCTCTGAACAGAGAGAGACATAATTCTCTCCCAGGATTTTCCTGGGAAGCTGTGAAAAGCTGTGAGAAAACTCAAAGAAAATGAGAAACAATTCCTATCTTCACTTACTATGCCTGTTGTTGTGCACATGTGGAATGTATTATGGAGATTGTTTACCAAAAGGTGATTTCTTAATTAACCACTAGTGATGGTTATTTGGGTTGATTGACCAGTTGGATCCACATATGTGTCATGACTGTCTGGCAGAGGCAATGAGTTTTTTGAGTTTTTTCTCAATAGTATAGTATAGTACAGTGTAGTAACAATAAAGTGATGGATCAGCCTTCTGCAGTCGTGGAGTCAATGCTCATCATTACCCGGCGGGGCCTGCTACTGTGATATCCACATGTCATTTCTCCCTGGAGTTTACCTGAGGCTTCTTTTACACCAGATTTCCCCAGGTCCCTCCAGCTGTGACCAGCCCTGGGGTGAAGCTGCTCCTGCCAGTGTCTGTGTCCTGGCACCCCATCTCCAGTGTTTGAGCACAAAGTCCCTCAAGGCTCTGAAGCAAAGGACCTTCCACTGCTTCCCTGCTGTTGCTTTGCCACAGGGTTGGGATACTTTGATTCTGTTGGTGAGCACAAACAGCCCCAAAACTCCCGGGAATTGTCTGGATTTGGAAGATTCCAAGGTCAGGACCACCAGGAGGTGCCTCCAGCCCCCAGCCCTGGCTCTGACAGGAGGAGAAGAGCAGGAACAGAGCAAATCTTTCCTGCTGCTTCCTCCCAGCTCCCTGCAGGCCGAGGATTTGTTGGTCCAAAGGCAAAGTTTGCATCATCAGGAAATGGACCTCAAATCCCTCCTCCAGAAAAGGAGGGACTCCTGAGAAGCACTGGAAGATATTCCTGCAAGGGATCCCTGGGCACACAGAGCTTCCATTCTCTTCCCCTTGGGCTTTCCTGATGTTTTGTGGAGTCTTAAACTCCTCTTAAGGCAGGCTGGGATGCTGTTGTAAAGCCTGAGCTGCATGTTGAGGATCAGGACAAGGAGCCCCTCTGCCCATCAGCTGTGGGAAGGGAAGCAGTTGGAAGGGTTTGATTTAACTCCCAACTCCCCTTTGTTCACCAAAAACCAGCAGGATCAGCAAAACCAACACCAGAAACTATGAAAGGTAGAGGTGAGTGAGGCAGAAAGATTTCTTCCAGCAGGAAATGCAGTGTCAGGGTTCTGGAATGAAGCTACAATTTGATGGGAAATATTGACTTTTGGGATAGTCTGGTTCCTTTCTTCTCCATTCCAAGCTGATCTCATGAGTGTTTCTCCAGCCTAACCTGCCATTGTCTCAGAGAAGTTATTTTAAAGCCTGGCAGAGGCTCAGCCTGGGCTGTTATTTCAGCAGAGTTAAAAGTGTCCTGAGTGAGCAGGGAAATGCTGGGCTTGGTGTTATCTGCTGCTGCAGACACATGTCTGGGAGAGATTACAGCCTGAGAAGATCCAAATAAATACATCCAGGGAGCCTGTCCTGGGAATTCCTCTCACTTCAGCAAATGCAGACGGGCTGCACCCCAAAACCCTCCTGCTCCTTCTTCTGATGCTGAGTGGGTTCCTTTGGCAGGGCATGTCAGAGGAGGCTGGGACACTGCAGATTAACCTGACATCCCTGGAGATGTGTGAGGCAGGTATGAGTCAGTGCTGGAAGGCAGCCAGGGTGTCACCACAGGGGTATTGGGGACAGAAAAAGGTGACACAGAGACTCCATCATCAGAAGGCATGAAAAGCACTTTATTATTAGAAATCTACAGTTCTTATAGAAACAATGGTGGACCTGAGACCTGACTGGCCTTTAGGAATCTTCTCTCACCCATTAGTCAAGAAGGGACAGCTCCTTCTTGTAAACATCTCTGACAAGCAGAGATTACCTGCCAGGTGCAGAGATTGAGATAATAATTGTTTTAATTCTTTCTCTGAGCTTTCTCACAGCTTCTCTCAGCTTCCCAGGAAAATCCTGGGAGAGCTGTGTCTCTGTTCAGAGGATATGTGATTAGCACAGGGTGGTACCTGTGCCAGGAGCCATCTGTCACCTGAGAACAGGCACACCTTGGCTCAGCATCCTCCTGCTGCTCCTGTTTGCCTGGCCTCAACATGTGGCTGAGGCAGTACAAACACATCCCAGCCTGCCTTAGGAGGAGTTTGAAGCTCCACAAAACATCAGGAAAACTCAAGAGGAAGAGAATGGAAGCTCTGTGTGCCCAGGGATCCCTTGCAGGAATATCCTCCAGTGCTTCCCAAGTTAGAAGGGAGTTGAAGTCCAGTTCCTGACAATCCAAACTTTGCTGTTGGACCATCAAATCCTCGGCCTGCAGGGAGCTGGAGGAGCCAGCAGGAAAGATTTGCTCCTCTCTCCTCTCCCTCTCCTCTCCTCCTGTCAGAGCCAGAGCTGGAGGCACCTCCTGGTGGTCCTGACCTTGGAATCTCAAATCCAGAAAATTCCCGGGAGTTTTGGGGGTGTTTGCACACCAACATCCATGTGCTCTCCAGGATGAGAGAAAACAGCCTCAGGCTGGGCCAGGGGAGGCTCAGGCTGGACTTCAGCAGGAATTTCTCCATGGAAAACATTGTTAAACATCAGATGGGGCTGCCCAGGGAGATTTGGAGTCCCCATCCCTGGAGGTGTCCCAGGAAGGCCTGGAGGTGGCACTGAGTGCTGTGGGCTGGGGACAGGGTGGGGACCAGGCACAGCTCAAACTCGATGATCCTGGAAGTCTTTTTCAACCTAAATGATCCTGGGATTCAGTGATCAGAATGAGAGGATGATGAAAATGAGAGCTACAGACCCTGGCTGGGTGTTCTTCCCAGCCTGGGGTGTCCAACCCACCCCGAGCAGCTTTTTGGGATCTTCCCTTCATGACTTTGTTGTTTAGTTCTGTTTGTCTTCCAAGCATGTAAAACATGGTTTTTGTTTTATAAAACCACAGAGAAGGAGGCTCTTGGAAAGCTGGTGCTGGAAACAAGTCCCTGGAGTGGGAGAGACTGGAGAATTTGCTGTTAATTACTTTGACAATGGAGCAATAAAGAGAAATTTATTTACGAGTGACAGTGAGGGCCAATGTTTATGGCACTTTTCCCCACTCAGTGTCACACAAATTTCATTGGGATGTTTTTACTTTTTTAAAAGGAATCCCACAGAATCTGCTGGACAGGCATTGTGCACCAACTCCAATGCTGACTCCCTGTGATTCAGTAATTAATTTAATTGCTGTGAGGCCAACTTGAACAGGTTGAGGAGCAGTTGTGTGGGGATTTAAATGAAAACCATGTAAAGAAGCCCCTCCAGCTAAAGCTTTTAAGCCCTGAATGTGGATAAAACATCATTTCTGTGGTGTTTGACTTGAGATAAGTGAGGGTTTGAGCTCAGCCCAGGAGCTGTCAGTGCTCCAGGAGGGGCAGGAGATGAATGCACAGAACAGGGGAAGGAGATCTGGAGGGGAAATGAGAACAAGGGATGGAAGATGCACCAAGGTGTGAGTGTGGCCTGGCGGGGTGAGGGCTGGGCAAGGCTGGGGTGACACCAGAGCACCTCCCCAGGAACCAGGAGCTCTGGGTGGGGTTAACTCTCAGGGTTGTCAGGAGGGAGATGGGTGAGGAGCTCTGAGAGGTTTGGGGGGGTTGGATGAGGTGACCTTTAAAGGTCCCTTCCAACCCCAACTGTGTCATGATTCTGTGATCTCTCAGCACATTTAGGAAAAGTTGAAAATGGCTTCTTTTTTGGTTTCCAATTAAAAAACCCCAAATCAAGCGAGGCCACCAAACCCTGCAGAGCAGCTGGTCCTTGTGGGCCTCCCCCCAGCCCTTCCCACCCTCCTTCAGAGGGGTCTCCTTGCTCATCTTCCAGGACATCGATTTGCTCCATGTCCCAAACCCTTCCCACATCCCCACAAGGGCAGCAGACAACCTCCCAGACCTCTCCCCCTCAGTTAATGGGATGAGATTTTTATGCTGGCTCACAGCTTGGTGAGCTGGGATTTACCCTGAGCAGGATAAAGCTGAAGGCCGAGCTGCCCCTTCCAACTCCTGTGGAAGTGTTCAGCATTCTGTGGCTTTAGCAGCTCTGAAACTCTTCCCTGCTCCCAAAGCTCTCTTCCTTTCCTGCCACTTGCCCTGCTTTTCCCAGCTTATCCTTACTCGGGGTCATCCCTCCTTCCAGCAGCCCTTCCTCCTGCCCAGGCTTTGTCCCCAGAAGCCCCATGCCCACCCCGCAGAGCCCCCCGTGCTGGGCGGGCACAAAGGAGCGGCAGCACAGCTGCAGCTCCGGGTAATGAGCTCCAGGAGAACCTGTGCTCCCGTTTTTCCTGTCCAGACAATGCCTGCAGCCGAGCTCTTTCTTCCGAGAAGGTTTCTCTCCCCTGGAATTTGCTGTCCTCTCCGTGGGTGGGTGGCTGCATTCACTCTTCCATAATGGGTCTGACATCCTCCGTGGGAAATGTCCTTGTTCCTTTTCTTCCTGCTTTGGCTCTGTCCTCTCTGGACGTGCAGCCACGGGGTCAAACCCAAATTATCCCTGCTCTCCGGAGCAGGGAGGAGAAGGTTCAAATCCTGTTGCATAACCAGCCCTGGGAGCTGAGAGTGCTGCAGCTCAAAGCTCACCTCAGGTGCCTTCTGGAGGTGCCCTTAGAAAGGGATGGTTGGATGGGGAGGGAAGTGGGAACAGTAGGGAATGGATGTGGCATTGGCAGTGACACGGGTGGCTGCCGTGGGCATTGTCACGAGAAGTTCTGGGATGGAAGGAGAAGCAGGAAGAGCTGCCTACAAAAAAACTTTGTGTCAAGTGTGGTGGCAGCTCTCTGGTCAGAGAGAGAGCAAGCTGGATAAGTTTTCCCAGAATCAGCCTAGGAGGCTTCAGGGAGCTGGAGATAAACAATGATAGCCAATTATTAAAAACAACCTGCAGCTTGTGTTTTTCTAACATCTGTTTTCCTGCTATTGTCATGAGATTGTTTACAAATGGGTGTCTTGTTAATTAGCCAGTCAGGTGAAATGTATTGATTTAATGACCAATCAGGTCTACCTGTAGCAAACTATGCTATAAAAGAAGAGAGGATGAAATAAACAGGGTTCTTATGCTAATTAGCCTTCTGAATGCCTTGGGAGTCTGTGTTGTTCATGACTCAACAGTGACAGTCAAGGTGTCCTTGAGCTTGTCCAGCCAACAGGCAGAGCCACCAGGCAATTCCAAACCAGTGGGAAGTTGCCATCTTTGCTGCCCTTGCTCCAGAGAAAGTCAGGCACAACCTCCAACATCTTCCCACGGCTGTGGGATGTCAGGGGAGCTGGAGGAGCACTGTGCTGGTTTGGATGCTTGGTGCTGAGGCCCCAGCATGGAGCCCTGGTTTTCCATCACCTAATGACGGGAGCCTGACTGATTAAATTCTGGAGCTGTGATGTCCCAGCCTCTCTGATGCAGAGTTTGAAGTGATCTTAAGCAGAGTCCTGGCAGGACATTTCCATCAGGCACTCAGGAGTTAGAGGGAGGAAAGGCCCATTAGGTCATAGGCTCCATTCCCCAGCCAGGGCTGTCCCCTGGGCTTGTCCCCAGGGCTTGGCCAGCTCTGTTATTTCAGGTTCCAACCAGTGCCACATCCAGGGGAAATGACTCAGCCTGACAGACCCTGCTAGGAGCTCTCCAAGGCCCCAGTTTTTGGCTGTTTAATACCATTTTTCCTCATTTCCCTCTTTTGGGGAGAACATAAAGCTCAGTGGAAGTTTCACACATTGAAATGAGCCAAAGGAGAATATGGGTGGTCACTTTTCTGTGGCTGCAGCTGGGGGTGCCCCTCAGGGAACACCTTCCTCTGGGCTGGGATGGGATGGTGGAGAGTCACTATTGAAACCCATCTGATTCCTGAGAGCACTAATGGGCTTTAATGACCCCAACCAGCCTCACCTGGGACCCCCCAGCTCATCCCAGCAGCCCCACTTAAGCTCAGCCCTGTGCCCTCAGCCCTTCTTGAGCTCTGGTAGGGGGGGGTCTTTGCCTCCTGGATGGGCCATGGACCTTCCCTGAATGGAATTTCCCTCCTTGTCCTTTTGCTCTCTGTCCCATCTCTGTCCTTGGATGGACTTTGCACCTCACTGCAGCCTGGTTTCCACACCAGCTTCTGCCTGTGCTTCCCTTTGCCTCTGACTGTGCTCCAGGAGGGATCTGCCCCTGATCCCTGATTGCCTGGGGCTGCCTGTGGAGCATCCCCCCAGGGGCTGGCTCTGCCTGGGCTGTTCCCCCTTGGAATCTGTGCCTGTTAACACTCCCTGCCTGTGCTGGGGTGCCCCAGCTCCCCACAGCAGCTCCTGGGAGCAGCTGCTCCCTCCCCGTCTCCCTGGCACTGGGATGCCTGGGAAGAGTCCTGTGCATCTTTTAGGAGCAGGTTAGATTTGGCAGGAACTGCCAAATTTGAATTTGGCAGGATTTGAACTCCAGGAATCTCCTTCCCAGTGCAGGAATAGCCATTCTGGAGGCATTTGGGCAGAGGTTGAGCAGCAAAGGTGCTGAGTTGGGGTGCTGGATGTGCTCTGTGGGCAGTGGGAAGGACAAGGAGAGCCCAAGGGGGACACAGTTGGGCTGTGAGCTCTGTTTTGAGGTCCAGGATGGAGGTGGGAGGCTGTTGGGGGTGCAGGATGCTCAGCAGGGGTAGAAAGAGTGTTTGTGAGCAGAGCTGTTCCCTGATGGCCTCTGGAAGGAGAAGGGAAGCCTGGCTGTGGGGATAAAGCAACTTAGCCCTGGGAATGCTGAAAACTCCAGACAAAGCAGGATTTTTGTAAAGGAAACAAAGAATTCCTGTAACATGTACAGCCTGGGCTGTTCCTGCCCCTGTAGGGGGCAGCAACTGCACTCAGCAGCCTCAGCATCCCCAGGAAGGTGTGACCCTACTCTCTGAACTGGTGACAGCCCCTGCAGCTGGGAATCACTTCCCAGGAAATCATTGGGAAGCAGCCTGTCTGCTCCCAGAGCTCAAGGCAAAGGGAGAAAATCACCCTGCTTGGAAAGGTCCTGCAAATCCGTGATGTTCTCGTAGTAACCACAAACCCAGCAGTGCCGGAGGGATTGGTGGCCTTTGGTTAATCCTGGGGAGAAGCAGCAAGGAAAGGCTTTGCTGTGGAGGCTGGCTGAGCCCTGAATCCAGTGTCCTGAACAACCTCATTGTGCAGCAGCTCCTGCCCCAGAACTGTGGGGCAATGAGCTGCAGAGAGTGCAGGAACCTACTCTGGAATCCTGTTACAGTTTGGGTTGGAAGGGACCTTAAAAACCATTCCATTCCACCCTTGCCATGGACAGACACACCTTCCACTGTCCCAGGCTGCTCCAAGCCCTGTCCAGCCTGGCCTTGGACACTGCCAGGGATCCAGGGGCAGCCACAGCTGCTCTGGGCACCCTGTGCCAATGTTTACTCAGCCTCATTGTAAAAAACTTCTTACCTCAAATCTAAATTGATCATTTAGTTTAAAACCATTCCCCCTCTGTTCCCTGCCATCAGAGCCTAAGCAGGGAGCAGTGCCCTACCCAGGGAATATTCCCTGTGTGTTCATTCCAGGGCTGTTCTGAGGTTTTAGCTTTTATATTTTTCAGATTCTGGGCTGCTTTAGTGTGTGGGTCTGAGCTTCACATTAGGGGATGCTGAGCTCTCTGCACAGAGCAGGGAGACAAAACAATTCCTGCTCCAGCTGGGGACCAAGGACAAATGATCCAAATCTCAGGCCCAAGAGCACAAACAACGTGGGCTGAGGAGAGAAAAACAAGAAGGATGGGAGTGCATGGGCTAAAGCTGGAATGGGACAATGAACTCCAATCTGCAAATGGAGCAGAGCTGATCACAGTGACAGACCCCGTGCCCGCTGGTGCATTTTGGGACCATTTTGGTTCATCCTGGGTGCAGCCCTGGCTGGGCTCTTGTGCTGCCCAAGGTGGATCCACTGAGGCCTTTGAATAAATCCCTGCTTTATTCTGTTGCTCAGTCCAGTCTCTGTTCCAGGGCAGCCTTCTCAAGGCATCAGTTCCAGCTGCAGCAGATGTGGGAATCACATTCCTGACAGGATCCAGTGACCTCTCAGTGCCTGTGATCTCCAGCAAAGCTGGACCTGGTGGGGGCTGCAGCCCCTGGAGATGGAATTGTTCAGGTCTTGGCACATCCATTGATGCCAGCAGTGAGGGAATCACTCCCAAAAATGCTTGGGACTGAGAGGGACAAGCATTCCTGATATTTTCCCCTCTGTGAGCTCGTTGGTCTTGGATTAATTCCCATGCTGTGCTGATAAACTCTGCTGGCTCTGCCTCTGGGGTTTTTTGGCTGGTCAGGGCTCCCAGGGGCTCAACCCTGCACCCTCTGGCTTGGTCCCAGTTTTTTGGTGTTCCTGCTGCCAAAAGCTGCTGCACCTTCATTTTGCAGAGCTTTAGAGGTTGCTTGGAAACCAGTAGATGCTGTGCCCATGTGAGCAGCTGGGGAAATCCCAGGTGAAGTCCCAACTCCCCACAAACAGCCTCATCTCCTCCATTCCTTCCCCTCTTTCCCATCACAGAGCTCTTCCCCATGCAGAATCTTCCAAGGAGATGGTGTCAGGAGTGACACACGAGTGTCTGAAGCAGATCAAAGCTGCTTTCTGCTTGATTGATTTGTTATTTTGCCTCTCTGGCTCTGGATATCTCCTGGCAGGTCGCAGCATGCCTGGGGCTGTTTGTCTGCCCTCAAATCAATCTCACACCTCATCCACAGTGGGAATTCCAGGGAGTGAAGGGGCTGGATGCTTCCCAAGCCATGGCAGATGCTCTTGCAGATGGTGCTGGCACAATTCCCACTGACAAATCATCGAGTGGGATTGTCCAGACCCTCCCAGGAAAGGGACTGTGGGGTCTGGAGTGATCCTGCAGGGCTGGACCAGGGGTGCTGATCTGAGTCTGTCCCTTGTCCCCACTCCTTGTTGGTGGCAGTGTTGTTGCCACACTGGAGGGACCTGGTTTTAGATGTCTGAGGTCTGCAAGTCTTTTTGCTAATGGAGAGGAAGAAGAAACCTTGAGGTTTAAAACACATTTTTCCTCAGGTATTCCCATAGCTCAAAGGTTCTTTAGTTAAAGATGAACTTGGGAAGAGAAAGTCTGTTCACCAAGGGAGTGAAAAGCTTCTCATGGTGATGCCAAACAGGCCAGGGCAGGGGCTCTCCCCCGTTCAAACCATCTTGAAAGTTCACAGCGCATTCTGAGAGTGGATCCTTTCCTTCCTGGGAATTCCCACTGGAATTCCTGACCCTGTGATAGGGCTGAACCCTGCTTTGGGCAGAGAGGGGTGTCCCCACCCTCTGGTCAGGACATGCTGAGGGACACAGCGACTTCTTCCCACTCCTTGTTCCAATTCTTTATTTAGAGCATCAACAAGGAAGTTTGGGAAAGGATGAGCAAGATTCCTGTTCCCAGCTGCTCCAGGACTTGTGGCTTGGGGCATTTGTGTCCCAGGCTCTGCTTTACAGCCCTGAGCATCCCAGCTCTGTGGTTGTGAAGGTACCACCACAGCTGGGGAAGGAATGGCCCTTCCTACCTTGGGGACAGCGCCCTCAAAACCCATATTGTGGTTCAAAAATCTCAACTGGCTGTTCGTGAAGTTGTCTGAATGGTTTTTGTGGTCTGAGTCTGCTGAATTTGTACTGAATTTTAATTTTCCCAAATTAACACTCTTCCTGCAGGTTTTGTCTGTTGTCCAATTTGTCTGTTTTCCTCTCACTGGAAAATAAACAGAGCAGAGCCCTGTAGTGGAGGTTTCTGAGCCTACTGAGTATCTCTCTCTTCTCCCCCAATTCAGATGAGGTGAACCTGCTGGACAAAATCACTCTCCATGCCCAGGACCTCAGCAATGTTTCCTTTGGCTACGATCACAGCAAGTGCAGGATCCTGGAGATTGGGCAGTACGCGACCCTCAACATCCCCACCAGGGAGGCCTTTGGGGACAGGTAACCTCCCTTCAGGGGTGGGAATGGGCTGCTGGGGCTCAAAAATCTTCTGAGGTGTGACTGTTGGTTTGAGGAGTTCCTTGGAGAGCCCATTCCATGATGACATAGAGATAACTCAGACACTCTGTGCTCTGAGCTCAGGGCTTCCTTCATTTCTTGCATTTTGGAACAGTTTTTCCTGTCCCCAGAAGTGTCCAAGGCCAGGTTGGATGGGGATTGGAGCAGCCTGGGACAGTGGAAGGTGTCCCTGCCCATGGCAGGGCGTGGCTGCCATGAGATGAGCTTGAAGGTTTCCTCCAGCCCAAATCATTCTGGGGTTCTTTGATCATTCTTGGCTGGGTGCAGGAAGGACACCTTGGCATGGCCTCATCACCCCGTGCTGAGGTTGTGTGGGCAATGCTAATTTAGGCCTGGCTGCTTTTCTTTGAACCTCTGAACTGGAATGATTGTTGGCTCCTTTTTCCCTTTATTTTCCCTTCTCACTCAGTTCACTTGTGCCGTGACTCGATTTTTTTTATCCTAAGAGCTCAGTTGATGGTGACACAGCAGCAGCTGCACAATGGCACATATCCCCTCTTTCCACCAGGTTTGCAGATGAGCTGAGTGTGCTACTGAAGCTCAGGTACTCCCTGAAGGAGGACACCAGCCTGGTGACCATCCTCAGCCACCGCAGCCACGTGCTCTTCCAGATCAGGATTAACCCCTACGCCCTGGTCTTTGTCACCACGAGGAGGAGACATTACGAGTAAGTCCCAGCCCAGGGGCCATTTTCCTGCCTTTCCACCTTCCTTTTCTCCTCCCAAGGCCAAGGGTTAGGCTTTCCCTCTCTGGTGGGCTTTGGGCAGTGCTGAGCTCACCTCAGCTGAGGGAAGGCGATGTCCCTCAGACCTGGCGCAGGTTGTCACTGCCAAACTCCACTCTGCCAAAATGATGCAGCTCTGGGAAACAAAGCAAAGAACAAAAAGGTTCAGATTCCTGGGGATAAATCAAGACCCAAAACCCAGTCATTTCTCAGATGCCTCAAGTGGTTGTAGACATCCCCAAATCCATGGAAAACAAGTGATGGTGTTGTAACAATTCTCAGATTGTTCCTTGTGTCTGCACTGAGGATGGATACCTGAGGGACCCTGGGAGCTGCTAAGGGGTAAAGCCTGCTTCTGGGTAAGGTGTGGGATGAAGTTTCCTGTTGTGCCTCCTCCCTTCCCCTCAGGTTCCCAGTGTCCTTCCTGGGCGATGGGCACTGGCACCAGGTGGCTCTCAGCATCTCCCTGGAGAGGCTGGAGCTGCACGTGGACTGCCGGCTGGTGGACAGAGTCAGCTGGTCCAACTATTTTGGGATGGGAGTGAACACTGAGGGGCTGATCATCATTGGAGGCCTCATCGAGTCCTTTGAGATCCCCTTTAAGGTGAGAGCTGGGCAGGGTCTGCTCTGCCTGCGTGAATGAGGTTGCAAGTCCCCTGTGATGGAATCCTTCTCTTCCCAAAACATTTACTTTCATGCTTGGGCAGGATAAACTTAGCAAAGGCTTGGAATTGTGCAGAAGGCTTGGGTTTGGGTCAGGGCAGCACAAGGGGCAGCAGTCAGGTCACCTCTGGGCTTGATTTCCACTCATCCTCTGGTGTTGTCCATGACTTGGACCATGGGGAGAAGTCTCTGTGCAGTCAGCATGGAAAGCTCTGGTTGGGGAAGTGTGTCCAATGGCTTCCCACTGCCAGAGGGCAGGGTTAGATGGGATATTGGGAAGGAAATGTTTTCTGAGAGGGTGGGCAGGCCCTGGCTCAGGGTGCCCAGAGCAGCTGTGGCTGCCCCTGGATCCCTGGCAGTGCCCAAGGCCAGGCTGGAGCAGCCTGGGACAGTGGAAGGTGTCCCTGCCCTGGCATTTTGCATGGAACTCCTGAAGCTGCAGAGGGAACGTTCATTGCCCAATCCATCCCGTAAAGAAACCCCTGGCTACGAGAAGCTGGAGATGACCTCCCCTGCAGGCCCTTCAGACCTTTCCCTCTCCTCTGGAAGAAGCAGGAGAATAAACTCTGGTTTCTGTCTCTTCCAGGGCGCTCTCCAACAGCTGACCTTTGTGATGGGGGACCCAGCAGCAGCTGCTGAGCAGTGCCACAGCTACAACTCGACCTGCCCGGGCTCCTTCAGCCTCCACAGGGCCCCGTGGGAGCTCCCAACAGCCTGGCCAGAGGTGTGGCTGGGGCAGCTGGCAAATTTAGGGACTGCTGGGCCAAGCTTTTCCTCGGTGTCACATGATTCCAAGGAAAGGCCCAACCCAGGGCGTTGTCTGGAATTGCTGGGGTCTCCAGTTTGGGGTGGGATATGAGGAGGTGGGAGCGGTTCTTTTCCATCCCTTCAAGTCACAGATGGGTTTGGTGCCAAGGAGTGTGAGTTAAAGGGAGAATTTGGGATCCAGGGAAAGCCTGGGGGTGGCTGTGACTGGATGTGCTCCTGTGTGTGGCACAGGAAAGCTTTGAGTAATGCTGCAGCTGGAGCTGTGCTTCTGAGAGAAGGTGAAAGCTGTCCTTGGGAATTGGACACCACTCTGGAATTCCTGCCCGCTCCCAGCAGCATTGCACCCTTTGGTACATCATCCATCCAGAAGCTGTCCCTCAGTTCTGCCAGCATTGCTGGAAAATAGAAATTTGGGGGACTTGGCTTTCGTTGCAGTGTTCAACAAATTTTCAACAACCATATCTGTGTCAAAAAGCCCAAATCACATCATAAATCCCCCAAAACATGAAGCACCCAGGCTTTCCTCAGGAGCTGGAGCTGGCCCAGGGAAATTCCTCACATCTTAGGCCAAGTACCTTCATAGGAAGTGCTTCATAGGAGCCTGGAAAAAGCTGGAAAGGCAAGTGCTGGATGTCAGCACTTGGCACGAGCCTCCCGTGGGTAACCCATGTCTGTGGGCTGGGGAGGAACTGGGACAGCTGCTGGAAAGGGCAGTGCCAAGGGAGGGTGTGGGATGGGGCACTGCCCTGTCTGGCTCCTGCCCAGGGATTCCTGTGGGATGCTGGAGCCAGGCAGGGAACAGGGAGTGGTGGCACCTGGGACAGCCCTGCAGTGGCTGCTGCACTCCCAGCACAGGCTGCTCTGGTTTGTGTTGGTTATTTGAAGTGAAGGATTTGTGGGGAATCCCTGCTGATGAGGGATTGAGGGGCTGGCTGTGCTGGGAGTGTGGAGCAGGCTGAGTGTAACACAGAACTGGTCACAATGCTTCCCTCCTGCTCTGGGGTGAGAGGAGTGGCCAGTATAGTCCCTGGTCATCCCAAAATGGAACCTGTATTATCCCATGTGGTATTCACATTCTCTGAACAGAGAGAGACATAGAATTCTCTCTCCCAGGATTTTTCCTGAGGAGGGCAGTGAGAAAGCTCAGAGGAGAAAAGAAAACAATTCTTATCTCATTTGCTGCTCCTGTTGTTTGGCACATGTGGAATGTGTTATGGAGATTGTTTACCCAAAGTGATTTGTTAATTGGACACTGGGGAAGGTTGTTTTAACTGATTGACCAGTTGGGTCCAAACTGTGTCAGGACAGTCTGGGTACAGTCACGGGTTTTTCTTTGGTATAGTATCTTTTAGTATAATATGATATAGTATAGTATTAGTGTAGTATGTAATATAATATAGCTTAATAAAGTAATTGTTCAACCTTCTGAAATCATTGGAGTCAGTGCTAATTACTCCTGTGGTTGGGGAATCCCTGCAATGATAATCCCAAACTGTGGAGGCCTGGAGCTCATCCATGAATGGCTCTGGGGTCTCACCCAGCAAGCAGAAAATTTCACTTTAAGCATCATTAAATTGCCTGCAGGTGGGACCCCATGGGATAATTCTGCTCCACATCCCCCCCAGTTCCTATTCCTTGCTGGCCCTCCTCAGGACTGAGGAGCTTCCAAATCAACAGAAACTGCAAAAACCCACCCAGACTCATGAGAGGTTTGATCAGAAGCCATTCCCTGATGTTGCTGGGAAGGACTGGCTCTCACTGTGCATTCCCTGGATGCTTCCTGTGCCGGCAGAGGCGGTTCCTCAGTGCTGGAGCCAACAACAAGCACATGCTGAAGTCAGTGCTGGTCCTTGGGCAGTGATGTTTTTCCTCTTTTCTCTCTCCAACTCTCCAGGTGCCAAAGGAAACCAATGAAATCCAGGATTCATCTACTCAGGTATGGCTCCTGCACTGTCCTTCCTTGTGTCCCTGTGCTGTCACCCCCAGGTGACAGGAGTTGCTCAAATAAGCAATAAGGCAAGGCCAAAATACCCAGACAATGCCACTAATTATGATTTTCTTGGCTGTTATTGTTATTTTCTTTACTGCAACCTCTTTCTTTAATGGTTTGATACCATTAAAATACCGCTCTTTATCTTTAAAGTATCTCTCTTTAATGGTTTGACTGTTCCTTGCTGTGTCCCAGACCTGGTGGAGGTCCTGGTGAGTGCTCAGGTGACCTTCCTGAGTGTTTGCATGGAGCCAGAGGGGTGGTGGTGGGGCAGGGATGAGGTGGATCAGGCCACTGCCTGCCCAGGGGATTTGTGGATTAGCCTGGGAGCTGAGCCAGGCTGGATTAGCCTGGAGGGAAGAAGGTGAGGTCAGCAGGGGGGCAGGATTTGGGATAAAGCAAGATGACCACTGCTCCAGCCCACGGTGGGATGTGCTGCCTGCCTGGGGAGGCATCCCCGGGATCTCCCTGCTGTCACTGAGAGCTGGGAAGGGCTGGAGCTCTGTGGGAGGGGGTGGTTGTGGTTTTGGGGCCCTCCTTGGCATGGCTTCCTGGGATTTGGTGCTGGGATCAGGGTGGTTGTCCCCCAATCCCACTGGTGCTCCTGGTGCTGAGCTTCTTGCTGGAGCTGCTGTCCCCCAGCTGGAGCTTGGAGTGTGTCCCCAGCTCTTGTGCATGTGCTGGGGACATGAGAGAGTGCTCTGACTGAGGCTGCCTTGATGTTCCTGCTTTATTTGGGTTTTTTAGCCAAGCTTTAGCTTTGTTGTTCAAGTCCACGCAAACACATCCTGAGGGGAAAACCCGACAGCAAATGCAAATTGAGATTTTGTGTGTTTGACTGAGCAGTTGGAGTTCTTCATTCCCCTCACCCTCCTGGTTCCTGTTAACTCTTTGGGGACAGTCTCTCTTCTCTCTGGCTTTCACTGCCTGGCTACACCTGGATAATTCCAAACTGGAACCAGCCAAGTGGTCTTTGGCAGCCGGGTCCATCCCTCTGCTCCAGGCTCAGCAGCTCAGGGAGAATGTGCTGTGGGTTTGTGCTGAACTGAGGTGGCAAAATCACCTTTCCTGGGCACTTATGGAAGGTGGGCTCTGTCATCCTGCTGGATCCTCTTTGCGATGTGATTCCCACCTTTGGGTTCTTCCAGACTCTGGCAAGACGTTGCCATAACAAGGAAAGTGGTGAAATTCATAGGTCAGCAGGGGAAAACGAACAATATTCTGGATTTGGGACAAGTTTATTTTTCAAGCACTTAATAAGGAGCAGAGACGCCTTGGAATCTTTGGCATTGAGATTTATTAGGAATAAAAAGAAAGGAGTTTGGGAGTAATGAGGAGCAGCCCAGCTCTGCTGCAGGCACAGGCCACAGCTCTGCTTTTTAGTTCCTTTGTTCATTTAGAAGTAAATTAGTACATTGGTGGATTCCTTAATTGTTAATTAGAGCTAAATAATTATGGAGGCTCAGAGTGGTGGCAGGGGAAGATGTAATGGGGGAAGGCAGTAGATGAGTTTGTTACTGGCAGTGATACCTGAATTGCAGCCCACTCCTTTTGGCAATTTTTTTTTGAGGAATAAATTGCCATTTCTGAGCAATCTTTGGGATGTGGATGGTGTTGAGCCACTTCTCCTGCATTTTGTTTTCTCTTAGACTGCTTGTCCTAAACATGAGCAGGAGGGTTCCTGAACTGAATGGCTTTTCCAAGGCAGCTTAACCTGGGATCCTAAAGCCATTCACCAAACAATTAAAGCTGAAATCCCACAGCTTTCCAAAGAGACAAAACTTCACAGGTTTAATTTTCTGGGCAGTCCAGACTAGTTGGGAAATATCTTCTTGGTTTAAAAATGCTGTGAAAGCCCTGTAGAAATGCTTGGTTGGGTCATGGCACTTCTGTTCTCTCGTGCTTAGGTTTGTCAGTGAGCACAGCTGGTATGGGAATCACTCCTTCAGGCTCACTCAATCCTAAAATTCCATCCTTCCTGTCCAGTCAGAGCAGCCTGGAGCCTGTGGAAATCAGGACTTGCACATAGTCCTGGTGCTGGGCTTTAAAACGCCCATCACAAAAGGCTTGGGCTTGGCCCGTCCTGGCTAACAAAGACAAGCCCTCATGGGGGAACTGTTCCTCCTCCACCCCACAGCTTCCCTGGAGCTCTGGGGCTGCTGGTTCCTTGGATAACATGGGATAATACTAAATATCCCTGTGGGGAATGTGACTGGCAGCTGGAGCCCAGCTCTGTCTCCCTGCTCTCAGGCCTTATCTTGAGGTGCTCCTGACAGCTCTGGTATCTCAGCCTTTGAAGAGCTCAGAATCCAGTTTCTCCAGTGGGATAAGATCTGTGGATAGTTGATTGTCCCACAAACCCACTGTGGGATAAATGTAATGACAGGAATCCCTTGAGCTGAATCCTGGAAGTTTTTAATCCCCAAACCCAAGTGCTGTTCCACCCAACCCAAGCCCTCTGCACAATTCCAAACCTTTGCTAAGTTTATCCTGCCCAAGCATGAAAATAAATGTTGTTTTGGGAAGAGAAGTGCTGTGAGGAGCCTCTGGTGGGAATCACCTGTGCTCTCCAACCTTTTATGACCTGGCCTC
The DNA here is from genome assembly GCA_013400575.1 of Peucedramus taeniatus. Classification (NCBI taxonomy): domain Eukaryota; kingdom Metazoa; phylum Chordata; class Aves; order Passeriformes; family Fringillidae; genus Peucedramus; species Peucedramus taeniatus. Next base: position 43,361 of record WBNO01028504.1, on the reverse strand, counting down.
CTGCCTGGGGACAGCTTTTGTGCCCTTGCTGACTTTTAGGGCTTGTCAAGTGCCAGAAGTGTGGCAGTGAGGCCTTGGTTGATCTTCAGCTTCTCCAGAAGATTCCCAGGCTGTTGTTCTTCCCACCAGTGTCTCGTGTCCTGCTGCAGCTCCATGGCCCTGTCCTTGGGGAGCCACATCCCTGGGAAAGGCCAGCAGAGCCTTCCTTCCCTGCTGAGGGCCCTGAGGAATGGGGCTGGTCCTGCTTTTCCTTGGAAAGGTGAGGACCAGTGCTGTGGGACTGTGGCAGGGAGCACAGGGAATCCTCCTGGCCCCTGCATTGGGGGCTTGCAGGGTTGCTCAGGATTTTGGGGTGCTTCAGTTTGAGCCTGGGTAGGACATCAGGGAGCCCCAAACATCTCCCTGGGAAATGGGGCATTGCTGAGGGGTCACAGGGATCCCCAAATAAAAACCATCCTGTTCCCATGGGAAACCTTCCACTGTCCCAGGCTGTTCCAAGCCTGTCCAGCCTGGCCTGGGGCACTTCCAGGGATCCAGGGGCAGCCACAGCTTCTCTGGGAATTCCATCCCAGCCCCTCCCTGCCTTCACAGGGAAGAATTTATTCCCAATATCCCATCTAAACATCTTCCAGTTTAAACTGTTCTTCCTTGTCCTGTCACTCCATGCCCTTTTAAAAAGTCCCCCCATCCAAACTTCTTGTAGCTCCTTTAGGAGCTGGCACTAGAAATTATTTGTCTTATTTATTTAATAAAAATAATTTAAAAATGTATTTATTTTTTATTCATTATTTTAGTGTATTCCCTTCCCAAATCCAGCACCCAGGTGTGACATGGGAAACTGGTGAGCAATCATTTCAGCCCCTGTGGGGTGGGGGATCCCTGTGCTGAGCTGCTCCTGTTTCCATGGAATAAAAGGCTCCTGTCTCTCTGGCCTGGAGCAGCTGGAGGAGGCTGGGGTCATGCCCCAGGGCTGCAGCCCCTCCTCAGGAATGAGGGCAGAGCAGAGGGGCTGTGCTGAGCTCCAGGAGGGATTGATCCCCTCCAGAGCCCTGCTGGGTGCTGCAGCTCCTCAGGTACAACTGGGACCTGCCCTGCTGCTGACCTGACCACAGCCCATGGCATTTCCTGGCACTGATTCCTTCTTTAAATCAGTCCAACCTTGATCTTTTTTTTTTTTTTTTTTCTATGATCCAGCCTCTTCTAGGGACTTGTTGCTAGAAAGTGCTGGAAAAAATAGTTTAAAATTGTCTATCTCTGATCTTGAGCTTGAGTGAATCATGTTGTACCTCTGGCTGTTGGATGGAAGGGGCTTCTATTAACAAAAAATCTGTTTCCTGGGAGAAGACCCTGAGCTTTGAACTCTGTTTTACCCAGCCTGACCCAGCTGGGTCAGAAAATTAGGAAAATTAGGGCAGAATATGATGCTGGTTGTCTGGGCTGTTGAAAACAGGGATGCTCCAAGGTGGGCTTTAACCCCTTTGCCATTTAGGAGTTTCTGGAGCGTGGCACCAGCTGAAAAGCCCTCCAGAGGTCCAGCAGCATTGTTATCTTCGTCATAAAACACCCCTAGGCTGCTCAGGCAAGATACCAAGTTAGAAACTCTTTCCAAAACCATGGCATTAATTGCATATCTGTGGTTTCTTTATTAATGAGCCCTGTATCAGTTGTTCTGTTATTTTGCTTGGGCTCAGCTTGAAGGAGGAGGTCTGTAATTACTCAAAGCTTCCCATTTGCCTTTTTTTTTTTGCCTTTCTTTTTTTAAATTCCATATTGGCACAACACAAAGCCTTTTCCCAGTCAGTCCCCTGGAGCTTCCCCAGCTCTCTGAGCCAAACTGAGAATTCAGTGCTCATCTTGGCGAGAGCCTGAGGTTTTAATGCTTTTGGGGTGAAATTCTGGGGCTGGGATTGAGAAACCTCTGCTCCTTGTCCCCTCTGGAATGGGAAGTATTTAGTTGTCATTTGGTTATGTCATCTGGATTTTCCAAGTGTGGACAGAACTGTGGTTCTCCAGCTCTTCCCATGTGGTTGCTGTGGCTCTGTCAGTGCCACCTGGCAGGTGACAATGGGGACCCAACATGTGGCTGGGGCAGAGACTTCTCCTGCCTTTATTTTCCTTCTTTAATCCAATTTTCTGCAAATCGCAGACCCTGCCTTGCTTGTCACATGCCAATTCATTCTTTATTCCTATCTGTTTTGTCATCCTTAATGGCTGCTTTCAATCTGGGCTCCTTCCCCACTTCCCAGCTGGAATTTCTGGGAGTTCAAACCAACATACCTCACTCAACTCTCACGCTTTTGGACAGCTTCAGAGCTGTTCCCAATTTGTCCCTCTCAGCTGGTTCTCCTCTAAATTTGGCCAGTTTGGAGGAGTAGGGATGGATTCTATTGATTTTGGCTTTTAGTTGTGTTTACACAAACCAATATAATTCAGCCTTGTGCCTCAGTAATTTTTCCTTAGAGCCCCTTTTCCCCTGAGCCTTGCCAGATGGGAGTTTCCAGTGTGGACCTTTCCCATGTCAAGTGTTGAAGTTGAATTAAAACCCCCTTTTCTTCACTGTGTGGGAATTCTGGGCTCCCAGTGCCAGCTGCCAGGCCTAGATGTGGCTTCCCACTGGCATTCCCAGGCTGGCACATCCTGTGGGGCTGTTCTGCACCAGCATCACCTCTTGGGAACCTGAACACTTCAGCTCCTGCAGCGCCTCACGGCTCGTGGTTAATAAGATTTGGGAATTCTCACCACACTTTTCCTCACCTGCTGGTCGAGTTGCATGGAAATCTGAGCAACCTGGTCCATGGGAGGTGTCCCTGCCCTTGGCAGGGGTGGAGTGAGATGGGATTTGAGGTCTTTTCCAACCCAAATCATTCTCTGACATGTCTGCCAGCTGTTATCCACAGGTAACTGTCCTTTGAGGAGCTGGTTTTTAAATTTGTGGCTGTTGTTGTCGCTGGAGTTCATCTGCCAGCCCTGTGGAGCAGAGAGCTGCTGGTGTCCTCCATTCCTTTTTCACTTCAAGGTGTACAAAATGAGGCACCAAGTTGCTGTAGCTGAAACTTTCCAGTCCTGGGGATTGCAAAATGTGTTTTAAGGAAATTACAACCTTGGATCAAAACTAGAAAAATTGGTTGGAGGGAGAAATACGGCTCAAGTTGGGAAGCTGAAATACATTGATTTATTATTTTAACCATTAAAGGTGTATTTCAAGACATGCTTTTAATCAGATACCCCCCAAAGCACCAAAAATGTAACATCAAAACTGCGTTGCTTCACAGTTTAATTTCTGAAAGAAAAATTCTTTATTTCAACTATTTTTTTCAGCTTCCCACTTCAGGTGTTTATGAAAGAATCTCTTCAAACCTAAAAGTTGAAAATTTAAAAGTGAAAATTTCCCTTTACTCCTGCATTTGTGATGGGAGGAGCTTGGAAATCTCCAATGTGATGGCAGCACAGTCAAAGCTTCAGCAGCTCCTGCTGCCTTTGGAGCTCCTCTGCCTCCCGTGCTCACCCCAAATGGGGCTTGGCCTGTTGGGTTCTCACCTGAAGGATCACCCCTCTGGCAGGGAAATTGTTGTTTTTCCTGCTTGCTGCTTCTGCACATCCCCCTTGGTGCTCCCAAGCCAGTGGAGCAGAGCAGAATGGTGTCGGGGTTGAGACAATACAAAGCAACACACTCCATTTTCAGAAGGCTTCAAACTGTTTTTATTCTAGCATACATGCTTTTTATACATTCTTACAAAACTCAGAAGTTTACACTTTACTCATTGGTCACGAGAGACAAACAAAGTGCTCATTGGAACAGGCACTTGCAGGTTTCTCTTATTTATCCTTCTTTCTTTCTTGGTTTCTGTGTCAACGACCTTGGTGGAAAATTCTTTCAGGGGTGAAGATGGATCCTCTTATCAAACTTCTCTCTGGCTCACAGGAGTCACTGTAAAACCTCTTCTGCAGAATGGAGCCAGGTGAAGGGCTCAGCCCAAGGAATGTGGGAAGAAGGATGGGAAGGACTCTCCAAGGCTCCTTCCTGGCCCTGCAAGGCAAGCGTGGGGCTGCATCTCCCTCTAGTGACTTCTCTCAGCTGGTTCCTCAGCAGCTCCTCCACCAGGAGCCACCAGGCAGGGCTGGTGCCACCAGCTCTGGGTGCCACATGCTGTCCATGTCCCCGTGGAGACAAGGGGGAGCACGGAGCAGGTTCCAGGCAGGGCTGGTGCCACCAGCTCTGGGTGCCACATGCTGTCCGTGTCTCCATGGAGCCTGGGGGGAGCACGGAGCAGGTTCCAGGCAGGGCTGGTGGCCATGTGGGGCTGCTGGAAATGCTGCAGCTGCTCCAGGAGAGCGGCTCCAGGATCTCCACACCCACCAGCCCAGCCCTGGCCCCGTGGGCAAGCCCAGCCTGAGGTGCTTTCAGTGGTGCTGGGTGGAAAAGTGGTGGGATTTTGAAATGCAGGGACTCTGATGTTTAATTCCTTTTCCAGTCAGTGTTTGGGTGTTGACTGGGAATATTTCTCCCAGCATTGCAGTTTTCCCCCATCCAAGGGCAGTTCCTGGGCTCTGCTGGAGGTTGTAGGGCTGACAGAGCCCTTGAGACCTGCAGGGACCATTCAAGGTGACAGCTGAGGACAGAGAGAGCCCTGTGCAAGTCACTGCCTTAAATTAAATTGCTGGAAGCATCCAGGAGGCTCCTCCTGGCCTTGTGCCTGTCTCCCCCTCCCAGCCCTCAGAGGTTTGCAGCTGCTCCAGTGGGAAGTTTTGTGGTGGGGGCTCTGAGCTCCCCTCTGACCTGCTGGCACCATTCCCCCAGGAGAACACCAGGAGCCTTGGAATGTGCAGGAACAGCAGAATCCAGAGACTGGAGGGACACATTGATCCCTGCTGTCACTTTATACCTCTGCTGTAACTCTTTCAGTGATTGCTCTCAAATTGAATTTCTGTCATTAGGCTGTGGGCTCTGGGGACAGCTCAGAGCCCCTTCCAGGCCTAAAGAGGCTCCAGGAGAGCTGGAGAGGGACTGGGGACAAGGGATGGAGGGACAGGACACAGGGAATGGCTTCCACTGCCAGAGGGCAGGGATGGATGGGATATTGGGCAGGAATTGTTCCCTGTGAGGGTGGGCAGGCCCTGGCACAGGGTGCCCAGGTGTCCCTGGTGGAAGGTGAGTTTTGGTTTGTAGGTGGGGGCAGTGTCCTCCTCATTCTGGATGAACTGTCCCAGAATTTGAGGGCTCCTGCCTGGAGCTCACAAGCTGTGCCCTGCCTCCTTCCCGCAGCAGCATTCCTGCGTGTGGGAAATGAGGAATTACAGAATCATTAGGGTTAGAAATTACCTCCAAGGCCATCGAGTCCAACCTGTGACCGATCCCCACCAGAGCAGAGCACTGAGTGCCACATCCAGTCATTCCTTGGACACTCCCAGGGCTGGTGACTCCACCACCTCCCTGGGCAGTCCATTCAGCAGGAAAGGGGGAAAAATAAGTGAACCCTTCAAACTTCATTTTTTCCCTTCTCCTTTTTCAGGACTCCAGACTCACCAGTTCAGATTTGGCCCCAGGACCACCTTGGCCATGGGAGGATGCCCAGGGAACCCTCAACCTCCAGCCTGATGGGAGTGCCCTGGCTTCCCTCTCTGCTCAGGAGATGCCATCAGCTGAGGAGGAGGAGGAGGAGGAGGGCAGCCTTTCCATTGAGGATGAAGGCTTTGAGCTGCTGAACTCCACCTACAATAAAATCACCAGCCCCGGCAGGCCAGTGCTCAGGAGAAGCTCAGGTGAGTCCACGATTCTCCTTCTTTTCTCCCTCACAATTTCTGTGAATCTGACAGTGCTTCCTCCACCCAGGAGCCTCCATCAAACCCCCCCGAGCAGCCAAGAAGGAGCGTGGCTCTGACCCCTGGGAGGAGAACGTCACCACGGAGAAGCTGTCGGGGGACTCGGGCACGCGGCGGCTCCCGCCCGGCAAACCCCGCCTGGAGCCCTTCCCCAAGGTGTCCCCACCTGCTCATCGGGGGGCTGCTCCCAAAGGAAACGTCCCCAAAGGTCCCCTGAGGGCAGGGGCAGTTCTGGGTGTCCCGGAGCCTCCTCTTGGAGCAGGACACCCTGGACTGGGGGTGGCACATGGACGCCAGGGCTGTGTGAAGCCGGGACCACCGGGGCTGCCGGGACCTCCGGGGCTGCCGGTGAGTGGAGGAGGGGAGGGAGGGGTGGGTGGTGGGAAAAGGCTGCTGAGATAGGGGAAACTGCACATGGAAGGCTTCTACAGTATGGGAAATGTTCCCTGGGAAACCTTCCCCAGGATAGGAAATGTTCCCCAGGATGGAGAAACTTCTCCAGGGCGGAAAACCTTCTCCAGGGTGGGGAACCTTCCCCAAGATGTTAAACCTTCCCCAGGGTGGGGAACCTTCTCCAGGATGGGAAACCTTCCCCAGAATGGAAAGCCTCCTGGGATGGGAAACCTTCTCCAGGATGGGGAAACTTCCCCAGATGGGGAAACTTCCCAAGGATGAAGAACGTTCTCCAGGGTGGGGAACCCTCCCCGTGCAGGCACTTTGGGGCTGTGCATTGACCTTGTGAAAAGGTTTTTGATATTCCTGGAGAAACTGAAAACTGGAGAGAAGATGATTGCCTTGTCCTCCTTGCTCTAGAGATGGTCTCGAATCATTTAATCACACTGTGGGTTTTTATTTCACACTGGTCCAGTCCAGAATTAGGCTGAAGGGATCAGAGGGGACCAAGCCATCTCCTCCAGTCCCCAGACAAACCCCTGCACCCACCTATGGACCCAACTGGCATCGTTGGTTTTGGCTTCTTCACCCCCAAATTGATGCCTGGTTCAAAGCAGAGTACCGAATTAGCTGAGGAATAAATTCTGACTCAATAAATTCTGACTCAATTCAAGTCATTCAATTGTTGCAGAGGGTGAAAAAAGGGAAATTTATAAAAAAAAAGGTAAATTTAGACTAGAGAAAGGTTTAGAGAAGTCACGTCTTGAGGATGAAAAAAAAGAAAAATAGTAAAAAATAAGGTAGACTTGAAACAGAAAAAGGTTTAGAGGAGTCTTGTCTTCATTGAGGAGTAGCTGAAAAGTTTTGAAATATTTTCGTGTTTGTTTATTCTGCCAAAATTATTCCCCTCATTTGGTTCCATTTTCTTAACAATTATTTTAGAAAATTTTATTTCATTTCCCCATCAAAGTGACTCTGGGCACCTTCTCTTCCCTTTTCCTTCCATCCCTGTGGAAGCTGTGGGCTCTGCCCTGGGCTCGGGGAGATCCTGCAGGGCCGTTTCCATGGCTGTGTTTGAGGGACCTGGCACTAAATCCATCATCCCTGAGCCAGGCTCGGTTTAAATTTAGGACTGCTCACTTCCCCCTCAAGCCATCTCCTTGCTGCTGCAGCTCTTGCCTGCAAAAATAGAAGAAAATGGCAAAAGGAACAGATGCTGGAGGCTGAAAAAATCCCAGGAGCAGAGGAAACGTCACGACGTGTGACAGCCCTGCTGTCAGCTGGCAGGAGGGACCCAGCCAGGGGGAACTGCCTTCCTCTCCTGGAGAAAGGCTGGAGATGGGATTTTTGTCCTTGGTGCTGAGTGTCCTGGATGGAAACAGCAGTAGCAGAGCTCCATCCCAGCTTTAGGAGCTGGGGAGATGACAGGAAAGATGGAAAGGGCTCTTAAGGGCATGGAGGGACAGGACAAGGGGAGTGAAAAAAAGCATGAAAAAGAGGATGGAAAAGGAGCAGGTTTAGATGGGATATTTGAAAAAAATCCTTTCTCTGAGGGTGGTGAGGCCCTGGCCGAGGTGCCCAGAGAAGCTGTGGCTGCCCCTGGATCCCTGGAAGTGCCCAAGGCCAGGCTGGACAGGGCTTGGAGCAGCCTGGGACAGTGGGAGGGGTCCCTGCCATGGCAGGGGTGGGATGGGATGAGCTTTAAGGTCCCTTCCAGCCCAAACCATTCCAGGATTCTGTGTAGGACGGAAGCTCAGTGGTGGCACATGCCAGCCATGGCCAGAGCCATAAAATGTGTCCCCAGCCTGGCAGCCTTCCCTAAGGACTGAGGGCAGGGGGGCTCTGGGGCCCCCAGGGAGAGGGAACTGAGCCATGGAGCTCTGTGGGCCTCAGACCTGGTGACCTTCAGGCTCAAAACAAAGCTGGTGTCTGGAATTGAAGCTGTCAGAGCTGCAGCAGACACAGGCAGAGGCTGTCAGGTAACACCTTACAGGGAATTGCTGTCACCCCAAAAGGCCAGGATCTTCCACCTGGCTGGTTCTGCCTTGGGAAGCCCTGAAGTAGGGTCAGCTCTTGGCCAAAATGTGCATTTTTGCCCAGATCACATCTCCCATCCATTAAAAGCAGCAGATATTTTTGTCCTTGTCCAAACACCTATTGGAGTGTGGATATGACTCAATTTTAGTGGATTTATTTTTTCCTAACACATTGCCTGTCCTGCCCAGGTGTGAGGAGATGTTCTCCTGCTCTCCTGCCTGCTCTGGGGTGTTTCTGTGGTTATGCAGGATGGCACAGTTCAGCTGCTGGTGCCAGGGGGCTCTTCCCACCCCACACTGGTTTTTGGGCTATTTCTTGGGGACTTGAAGCTGCTGGTTTGCTCTGAATCAGCCATTTCAGTCCCTGCTTCCCTGGGGCTGTGGCCCTGGTCACTCAGTCACTGTGGGATCTCCCTTTGGGGTCACAGCTCTGCTCCTTTGCCTTTCAGGGCTGTCCTGGCAGACGGGGACTGGTGGGACCCAAAGGAGACAAAGTGAGTACCCACAAAAATAGGGGGTGTCCATATGGGGTGTAGGGTCTGGGGCAAACACCACTGAGGGTTTGGGTTGATTTGGGGATTTTTCATCCAGAGGGCAGTGGGAGCTCCTGAAGCTGCAGGGTGATGGCCCTGTCTGGTGGTTTGGAAGAGGAAAGAACTGGGTTTAGTTGGTACTTTAAGCCCAGGCTCAGGATTAAGCCATGCTTGAGCTCATGCAGAGCTTGAGCTCTGGGGAGTTTTGGGCACCACAATATAAAAAATGACATTGAGTTATTGGAGAGTGCTCAGAGGAGGCCACAAGGGAAGGGTCTGGAGGGGCCCGTGAGGAGCAGCTGAGGGCTCTGGGATTGTCCAGCTGGAGCAGAGTGAGGGCAGAGCTCCCCGGGGGCTGCAGCTCCTCCCGAGGGGCAGCTCCGATCTCTGCTCTGGGACAGGGACAGGAGCCAGGGAACGGCTGGAGCTGGGCCAGGGCAGCTCAGGCTGGAGAGCAGGGAAAGGTTCTTCCCCCAGAGGGTGCTGGGCACTGCCCAGGCTCCCCAGGGAATGGGCACGGCCCCGAGGCTGCCAGAGCTCCAGGAGCCTTTGGACAGCGCTGCCAGGGATGCCCAGGGTGGGATTGCTGGGGGGTCTGGGCAGGGCCAGGGGCTGGGCTGGGTGATCTTGGTGGGTCCCTCCCAGTTCAGGATATTTTCTGATTCTGTGACTGAGCTGCCTGCACAAGCTGCTCTCTTCCCTCTGAGCTCTCAAGGGGAGATGGAGCAGCTTCAGCTCAGGTCACCTGGAGGAGGGACTGGTGTATCCCAAAGCCCAGCCCCATTTCATATCCATGGAATCATCTTGCAGGGACATTTGTCCTCCAGCCCTGCAGCCCCAGGCTGCCCTCCCTGCTCAGAGCCTGGCACAGACTCAGAGCCTGTGTCCAGCCTGTGCTGAGGCCTAAATCCCTGCTGGTTTTAAGGAGCTGCCCTTGTCTCTGCAGGGATACCCGGGGGCCATGGGGAGGACGGGCCCCCCAGGTGACCCTGGCCCTGCTGGCACCCCCGGTGTCCCCACCATTGTCCTCTGGAGGAACTCCAGGGAGGACTGGCAGTCGTTCATGGTGAGTTACAGCCACAGGGGACAGGTGCTGCACTCACACCTCCCCAGCAGCTCCCTGCATCAATGGGATGGGATGGGATGGGATGGGATGGGATGGGATGGGATGGGATGGGATGGGAGGAAGGGTTTGCTGTGGCTGAGATTCCTCATTGCTGGGTGAGAGGTGAGGGCAGAGGGAAGATGCCAAGGAGGGAGGTGCAGCTCACTGGGGGTGGCTCTGTGGGTGGAATGGGATCAGTGTGTGCCCTGTCCCTCTGTCCCCTGTGACTGACCAGAACATCTGGGCCCCCCACGGTCCATCCATCACTCCCTGGATGGTTCTGCAGTACACGGCCCAGGGAAGATCCAAGCCAGGCACGAGCAGCCCTTCTCCTGTTGCTGATTAAAAGCCCCTCTCCTGTTTCCCACCCTGTTCCAGCTCCCTGCTGTGCCCCAGCCTTTGGCTCACAGGGTTTGTGCCCATCCAGCTCTCTCTGAGGTGTTTCCTCACCTGACCCACTGGAGCAGGATCTGTGGGGAGGCAGGAGTGCCTCAGGCACTGCTCAGCTGCACACAAAACTCCACGGGATGACTCCAAAACTCACTGAACAGCCCAGCCAGGCTCATCAAGAATTCCCAACTCCTCACAGCACAGCCACTGCTTGGTTAAGCTTAATTTTAAACTCCCTGTGGAGCCTGGCCTGGGCAGGGCAGCAGCTGAAGGCATTGGGTTTCTAAGTGCCCCAGGTGCTTTTCCCGGGGCTGGGAATGCTCTTTGCTTCATCCTTGCATGGCTCTGTTGTCCCTCTGGGCCTGCAGCGTGGCACGATGTTATCAGTGGCCTCAGGGGCTGGTGAGAGCTCAAGCTCCACACTCCAGCTCTCCACAATGACTCTGGCAGGATATTTGAGCTCTCCAGGGCTCATTCACTGGGGAGGAGCCGTCACTGCATCCTCTGCTCCGGGGCAAATGCCTGGGATTCTGGGAGAGGATGCAGAGGGGACATCTCTGCTCTGCCAGCTCAGCACAGCCAGGGAGGGAATGGGGCTGGAGGAGGAGGAGGAGGATGGAGGAGGAGGAGGAGGATGGTCCTCTGCTGGGAGCTGAGCTTGGACTGACCTGCTGGGAGTCCTTGGGCCAGAGCTTTGTGGTTTTGGGTTGGATTGTGTCACCGAAGGGGTTTCAGGGACAGACAAAGGTGACACAGAGACTCCATCATCAGAAGGCATGAAAAGCACTTTGTTATTAGAAATCCACAGTTCTTATAGAAACAATGGTGGACCTGAGACCTGATTGGCCTTTAGGAATCTTCTCTCACCTGTTGGTCAAGAAGGGACAGCTCCTTCTTGTAAACATTTGTGACAAGCAGAGATTGCCTGCCAGGTGCAGAGATTGAGAGAAGAATTGTTTTGATTCTTTCTCTGAGCTTTCTCACAGCTTCCCAGGAAAATCCTGGAGAGCTGTGTCTCTGTCTGTGCAGAGGATATGTGATTACCACAGACTGGATCAAAGCAGAGATTGGATTCCTGCTGGGAAGCACAGGAGAGGTGATCATCTGCAGAAGTTTTGGTTGACATGGAGAACCTCCTTGTTCTCCCATCCTCCTGCTGCTCCAGGGCAGGAGCTGTGCAGCTCTCAGTGCTTCCAGGATCCATCACAGGCACACAGTGTGTGCAGGAATAAGTAGGGATAGGAGAGAGGCAGCTGGATGTCTCCATGCCAGGGATCCCCTTCCAGCAGGGCAGACCCCTCCCATATCAATTCCTGCTCTCAGGCCATGCTTACAGCACTTACAGAGCTGCTCCCATCCTCTGCTCTGCAGTCAGAATTCCCTTTATTTTCCCCTTGCCTGTGTTTGCAAAGAGACCTCAGGCTTTGCTCTCCTGCAGGCAGAAACAGTCACACTATGGATAATGCTGGGAATTCCTTGGTGTCCCCACTTTGGAATGCTGGAGGGAACATGTCCTGTCTGTGCTTGGGAAGCCAAAGCTGGAGAGATGCTGGATCCTGGATGTGGGCTCTGTGCTGGCCCCTGTCCCCTGGCTCTGTGCTGTCCCCTGTCCCCGGGCTCTGTGCTGTCCCCTGGCTCTCTGCTGTCCCCTGGCTCTGTGCTCTCCCCTGGCTCTCTGCTGTCCCCTGGGGTCTGTGCTGTCCCCTGGCTCTGTGCTGGCCCCTGTCCCCTGGGCTCTGTGCTGTCCCCTGGGCTCTGTGCTGTCCCCTGGGCTCTGTGCTGGCCCCTGGGCTCTGTGCTGGCCCCTGGGCTCTGTGCTGTCCCCTGGCTCTGTGCTGTCCCCTGGCTCTGTGCTGTCCCCTGGCTCTGTGCTGGCCGGGTCCCCTCTGTGCTGGCCCAGTGCTGATCTCAGGGGAAGGCAGTGTCTGCTGAGGGGGCTGTGGGCCACCCCAAAGCCACACAGGGCCATTGTGTCTGTGGCCCCGTGACCCTGGCGGTGCCGCCGGCGGCAGCAGGAAAACACAAAGCCCTGGGCTGGGATTTGCTAATCTCAGCTGAGATAAGGCTGGGCTGGAACTGGCTGCTCTGGGGATGAGGCTGGCAGCACCCCCAGCTCTGGGGTTTGGGGTGGTGCTGCTCCCATGGAGCAGATCGCTGTGGTTTGGGGGATTTGGGCTATCCTGGGGGTTGTGGTGGCTCAGCCTGTGGGAATGCAGGGCAGGGAAGGTGCCCCTCGGGCTCAGGGCCACTGCAGGAGGATGGGCTGGGAAAACAAGGATGTGGTGGCTGTCCCAGAGCAGCTGTGGCTGCTGTGCTGCTCTCAGCCTCTCCCGCTCCCTTCCCGTGGAAAAAAGCCTTTGTTGTTAACGGGAATGAAGGAAAAGCAGCTCAAGGCCATCGTGACTCCAGCCCAAGCCCCTGTGCTGTTTGTGTTCCCGATGTGTTGACAGATGTTGGCTTTGCCAAGAAGTTGTCTCGGTGTGGCTGGAGGGCAGAAACTGCTGCTGGCTTGTTCTGGAGCTGGCTTCAACAGTGGGGAAGTCCCAGAATCCTGGGGAGGAGAGCTGGAGCTCCCACAGTTATTGGAGAGCTTAATCTGAACACCAGACTCCTTTCCTTTTATCCTTTAAAAACAGGAGGTCAGGCTGGGGAATGGTGCCTGGGAACCTCAGAGGGAAAGGAAAAATTAATCCTTGAGAAAAAGAGAGAACTTTTAGGGATGTGCTGCTACTGCAGGGTTGGCATCTGCCATGGTGAGAGCGACACAGCTTGGGGATGGACACTGCAGAGGGTGACACAGGGTGAGAATGGCATGGGGTGGCTGCAGAGGGTGGCACAGGGTGGCCATGGGGTGACTGCACAGGTGGGGGATAGTCATGGGGTGGCTGCAGAGGGTGGCACAGGTGGGGGATAGTCATGGGGTGGCTGCAGAGGGTGGCACAGGCCTGAGCTGCTCCCCCCAGGGCTGCTGAAGGGTTCCCCTGCCTGAAGGGTTCCCCTGCCCTGTAGGGTTCCCCTGCTCTGAAGGGTTCCCCTGCCTTGTAGGGTTCCCCTGCCCTGAAGGGTTCCCCTGCCCTGTAGGGTTCCCCTGCTCTGAAGGGTTCCCCTGCTCTGAAGGGTTCCCCTGCTCTGAAGGGTTCCCCTGCCCTGTAGGGTTCCCCTGCTCTGAAGGGTTCCCCTGCCCTGAAGGGTTCCCCTGCCCTGTAGGGTTCCCCTGCTCTGAAGGGTTCCCCTGCTCTGAAGGGTTCCCCTGCTCTGAAGGGTTCCCCTGCCCTGTAGGGTTCCCCTGCTCTGAAGGGTTCCCCTGCCCTGAAGGGTTCCCCTGCCCTGTAGGGTTCCCCTGCTCTGAAGGGTTCCCCTGCTCTGAAGGGTTCCCCTGCTCTGAAGGGTTCCCCTGCCCTGTAGGGTTCCCCTGCTCTGAAGGGTTCCCCTGCCCTGAAGGGTTCCCCTGCCCTGTAGGGTTCCCCTGCTCTGAAGGGTTCCCCTGCTCTGAAGGGTTCCCCTGCTCTGAAGGGTTCCCCTGCCCTGTAGGGTTCCCCTGCTCTGAAGGGTTCCCCTGCCCTGAAGGGTTCCCCTGCCCTGTAGGGTTCCCCTGCTCTGAAGGGTTCCTCTGCCCTGCTCCCAGGCTGGAATTTTCCAGGAGCGCAGATCCCCGTGGCTGCTGCTCTGCATCCTCCCTGCCCTCCCCTTGTGCTGCTCCCCCCTCCCTGTGCTGCAGCAGAGCTCTGACTGTTTCCTGCTGGAATTTCAGAGCCCATTAGCTGCTCTCCCTCTCCCTGGCATCTGCTGCTCCGAAACCCGAGTCCGTGTCCCACGTGGGATTTTGTCTTCCCTCTTTTTAAAAGGTTGGATGAAATAATATCCTGTCCTGAGTGAATCGGAGTTCACCCATTCCTGAGACAAGGCAAAAGCGTTGGCTGTGCTCCAACCTCCTGCAGAGAGGTTTTGGGAGTGGATTTTGGGGGAAATGAGAACTGGCTGGACAGAAGGAACACGGTCCTGGCAGGGGCTGCACCCATTCACCCAGGGAAATCAATTTGGGGTCAGCCTGAAAGGAGCAGGGATGCCACCCACCATCTGCCCCCAGAGTGCTGCTCACTGCTAGGAACATTTCCAGCTGTTGAAAGCTCTGTGTTTATTTTCCTTCATGAGTTCCTTGGCTTTTCCTCTCTCTCCTCACTGGTGGTGGGGGACAGATCCTTGGAGCAGGGGACAGGAGGGGTTTCCTGGTGCCCTGGAGGTTGAAACTGGGGAGAACAGAGGCACCCTCAGCTGCCTGGGGTTGGGATGATGGATAAGGAAAGGGATTTTTTAGCCACTGATGTGAGCCAGGATTTGGAGGAGCTGCCTGGGGTCACCATGGGGAGGAGGAGGAGAAGGAAAGATGGGTTTTGCCTCCCTGTGCTGCTGGTAGCTGGAGATAGACATTTTATTTCCTGGACACCTCCCAGAATTTGGGAAAACCTGGAAGTGTGCAGAGAGGAGGCTGCATCAGGTGATCTTAGGACCTTTGTGCTGGTTTGGAAATATGATGGGATTAACTGATTAACTGGTTGGGATGGAATTCATCCACCCTGGGCCTGTCAGGTGGGTTTTCCCCTCTTTGTAGTCATCTGGTCTTCGGAAAAATTGGAAGTGCATCCAGGATTTGGCTGCTAGGAGCAGCAAGAGGGAAACCTACTTGGGATCTGCTTCTCTGGGTTTTCCAGAGGGTGGAGGAGATTCCCCACCTGGAGTAACCTGCAGGTTCAAACCAGCTGATTTTAGTTTAAAATCTGGCAGTCCCTGTGCTCACCACCCCCACGTTTCTGACCTTTCCATATTCCAAACATTTCTGGTGTCCCAGAGCTGCAGGGCACCCATGGAGGAGCTGAATTTCAGCAAACCCAGGAGCAGTGGGCTCTCTGCCTGATTTTCTACTGAAGGAGTTCCTTATTTCCTACACATTATCCTCAGGTTGTCCTTCCTTCCGTGCCTTGCATGCACAGAGTATGAAATAAATTAATTAAATGAGTGATTCATTGCTGCATCTTCCCAAGACAAGAAGAACATCCTTAAAGCCCACAAAAAGAGATTTAGGATTATTTTTTTAACATTTTGCTTTTCCCCCCTCATTTTTCTTTCAGCAATCATCATTTTATCAACTCCTGCACGCGGGCTGGCCGGTGAGTTCTGCTTTGGTCACTTTGTGTTTGGATTTTTCCTTGTTAGCAGCTGAGTTCTCTTTGCTTCAAGCACTTGATGTGTTTTACCAATGATTTTCTTTTTAACCCAGAGAAAACCCGGAGCTCCTGGGCCCCGAGGACATCCTGGGAAAACAGGAGCACCTGTAAGTACAAAAGCCCTGCTGTCCCTTTGGTGGCCTTGCTGCCACCCTGGCTGCCCTGGGGACACTTTGAGGGTGGATGTCCCCAAGCACTCGGGCTGTGGCTGCTGCTGTGCTGTAATTAGGGCCTGTGGGTTTGGGTTTCAAAGCAGCCTAATGGATTTCTTGTCTGCTTCCCACTGAAACCTGGGATGTTTGATATCCAACTCCCAGGGTTGTCCTGGCAGCTGCAGCCCCTCAGCTCTGCCAGCTGAACAGGGCTGGCTTCCTTTCCTGGGGCGTCAGGTTCCAGCCCTTGGTTTTGGGGAAGGAACCATGTGGATCCCTCCCAGAGGCACAAAAACAAGGCAGGGAAGGGCTGGGGCAGGATTTGTGGGGGGGATCCCAGCCCTGTGCCCACTGCCCTGGCATTGCTGGGTGATGCTTCCCCCAGTCTGACCATAAGGCAAAGGAAAAGAAGGCAAAATTCCCTGTCCAGACACCTCATCAGGAACCAAAGCAGTGGGAAAATGCATCTGCTGCTGACTCCAAACCTGCACTGGGCACGGTGGGCAGGGTGGGGGTGCCAGGGATGCAAATTCTCCCACTCTGCCCTTCCCAAGGTCCCCTCTGGGCATTGCTGCTTGTCCTGCCTGCCCCCACAGGGCAGGAGGGGGGGACAGCTTGGGGACACAGTCGCTGTTTGTGCACAGGGACCCTGCGGAGCGCCGGGAGAGCCGGGGGAGAAAGGCCAGCAGGGGTACACGGTGAGTGAGGGGACACTGGGACAGGTTCAGTGTGCCCTCAGGGCTGCCCTGGGACCCTCAGCAACCCTGCCCCTCTTGGGTCAGCCCCTGGCTGGGTGAGGAAGGGTCGTGATGGGCTTGGGGACAGTTTGGGAATGGCGTGTCTGGTTTGGAGTGATGGCATTGATGCCCTGCTCCCCTCCCTGCTGTGCCAGGCAGGGGTGGCTCTGCTCAAAGTCATTCTCCTGCTGCTGCTCTTGTGCTGCAGCACCAGGGATGGCTCAGTCACAGCTCAGCACAGCCCCCTTGGGTGCTGCATGCCTCTGGGTGATGCCCTCCCAAAGCCCTTTTGTCACCCTCTAGAACCCCCAGCTCTGGATGGGGTGGGTGAGCTCAGCCTGTGCCCCTCCATGGGGACCCCTTATGGGATCCCATCTCCCCTGGGGTTGCCCAGCTCAGCTCCCTGTGGGGTTCAGGTGCCCTGTGGGTACAAGGGGAGGAGAGCAATGTCCCCCTCTCCCAGATCCCTGCAGCTTTGCCCCACACTGCTCTCCAGCCTGCCTGAATTCAGGACTGCACCGAGCTCGGGGTAAAGCTGCTGAGGGATCCTGGGGTGGATCTGCTCTGACTCCTGCACGTGGGACAGGATCAGGAATGGCTTTGAGGCAGGAGCTGATGCAGGAGCTTTCACTCGACCTTCTCTCACTGCATTTCTTCTTCCCTGCCCTCTGTGTTGCTTCCTGCTGTGCAACCCCTGGCTCCATCTGTCCCAGGGATTTGGTGGAGAACCTGGAAAGATCCACCTGCCCAACACCTGCAGCCCCTGGATGCACAGAGCTTTTCCCCAGCTCCAAAGCCAAAGGCAGGCAGAGCTCAGTTTCCTTTACTGCTTTCATAATGTGGATTTTTTAATTTTCTATGCTTGGACTTTTCTCCCCAGGGGGAACCTGGGCTCCAGGGCTTGCCAGGACGTGTGGGATACCCCGGCTCCGATGGTTTCCCTGGCTTGGATGGCAAACCTGGGCCCTGGGGGCTGCCAGGGGAGCAGGTGAGCCATGGGCAGGCAGGCCCAGGGAAGGCTCAGGATCAGGGGGAAGCTGGAGCTCCAAACCCCATGCAGGAGACTGGGAGTTCCTAAAGTTGCTCTTCCTTCTCTTGCCTCCTTTAGAATTCTCCTCAGCCCCCAAACCAGGCAGGCCTGGGTTAGTGCCTCGAGGTTTAGGTTTGCCAGGAATAAAAGGGTTGTGGAGCATCCCACACATGCATTGAAGGGCTGGGATATCCAGAACTGCAGCTCCTGGCTGTGGGGGGTGCAGCACCAAGGCTGGATTTGCACCTGGAGCTCCTCATGGAACATAAGTGCAAATCCTGGAATGGCTTGGGTTGGAAGGGACCTTAAAAATCATCTAATTCCACCCTGTGCTATGGGCAGGGACACCTTGCACTAGACCAGGCTGCTGTGAGCCCTTGAGAGCTCAAAACTGGGAGGGTGACCAGGAAATGAGAGTAATTCCAGGATGCCTGGATAGTGTCCAATCCAGGAATCTGGTTCCTTGGTCCCTGCCCTTGTCCAGACCCCTGGCAGCAATCCCTGGGGAGCACAGGCAACGCCCCTGGGCTTGGGAGCTTCCTCAGGGGGCTTTAGAGGACAGTGCTGGATGGTGCTGCAAAGTTTGGGGCTCCCAGCAGCTGCTGGGGAGAGGGGTGGACACGGGTGGGAGGTGCTGGGCAGCCCCTCAGTGCCTGCTCTGCTCCCTCCTCCCTCTTGCAGGGCCTCCAGGGCTTCCAGGGTGACCGAGGGCTGGCTGGGGACAAGGGAGAAGAGGTGAGTTGGCTCTGGCTTGCACAGCCATGGGCACGGTGAGGTGCCAGCCCCTGTGCCAGCAGTGCCAGCCCCAGCACGTGTTCCTGGTGCCAAACCCAACTCCTTTCATCACTGGTTCCACTGGGACCAGCACTGGTCCTGCAGCTCCTCCCCAGGCTCATCCAGGGCTTTGTCAGCCAGGATGGAAAATGCCCATAAAACAGTGAATGCTGGTGTTTTGTCACCCTTTAATTTTTTTAGTTTAAAATCTGACAGTCCCTGTGCTCACCACCACCACGTTTCTGACCTTTCCATATTCCAAACGTTTCTGGTGTCCCAGGGCTGCAGGGCACCCATGGAGGAGCTGAATTTCAGCAAACCCAGGAGCAGTGGGCTCTCTGCCTGATTTTCTACTGAAGGAGTTCCTTATTTCCTACACATTATCCTCAGGTTGTCCTTCCTCCCGTGCCTTGCATGCACAGTGTGAAATAAATAAATTTATTAAAGGAATGGTTCACTGCTGCATCTTCCCAAGACAAGGAGAACGTCCTTAAAGCCAACAAAAATGGATTTGGGATTATTTTTTTAACATTTTGCTTCTCCCCCCTCAATTTTCCCATCACTTAGCCTTCTTAAGGCCAACATTTTTAGAGCTGCCCAGGAGATTTTTGGGCTCCTCCAAGGTCTGATCATCCTGGTGGGTTTGAGACCTGATTTCTTCTTTTTGCAGCAGCAGTCCCACGTGGGTTATCAGACCCCTGTTCTGGGCCTGTGCCACTGCTGTGGGTGCACCAGGAGCTGCAGGGAGGTGGCACCATGCTGGGCACCAGCAGCCAGGCTTTGCCCCATGCAGCACAACCCTCCTGTCCCACCCTGATTGTGTCCTTTGAGGCACAGCAGCCACATTTGAACTCCTGGTGGCCCAGCTGGGGCTCTCCCCTGTTCCCATTTCATCCTTGTTCCATTTCAGGGTTTCTTGGGAGACCCTGGACCAGCTGGGGACAAAGGAGAGAAGGGAGTGAAGGTGAGGGTGGCTGTCCCTGCCCCTCACAGCCCTGTCAGGGTGGGCAGGGGTCTGTCCTTCCCTGCCACAGCCCCCCAGCCCCAGGTCCTGCTCTCCTCCATCACTCAGGCTGCTCTTGGCTTTTCCAGGGGGTCAAGGGAGAGAATGGGCTGCCAGGTCCTGCAGGGCTCCAGGTGAGTTACCTGGGCAGCTGGAGGTGGCTCACACCCCTCCCTCCATCCCCTTGCTGCCCTGACCCCTGTCCCTCTCTGCCAAGTCCCCACGCTCTCCTGCCTTTGGCAAAGCCCTGGTGGTCTCTGTGCTGTCCCTGCCCCTCCTGTGAGGGAGGGGACAAAGGCAGTGTCACCTCAGGGTGCTGGCACCTCATTCCTGCCTTCTCTCCCAGGGGCTGGCGGGGCTGAAGGGTGCCATGGGCTTGCAGGGCCCTGCAGGGCCAGAGGTGAGTGCATTTCCCTTCTCTGTGCCACCCACCCTCCCCAAAGGGGTGCAGGAGCTGGGGATTCCCACTGGGAAGAGGGGTCTGAGCAGGGATTTTCATCCAGGCACTTTCTCCAGCATTTCCCATCCCTGTTGTGGCTGGGAACGAGGACAAATGAAGAGAAATGAGCTTTTCCAGAGCACATTTAGTTTAGGTGGCCACCTCCAGCTGAGATGAATGCCAGGCTGGCTGCTCCTGGTTTTGCCAGGCTGCCCTCAGCATGTGGACAGCTCCGTGCTCCCACATAACTGGGAGATATCCTGTCCAGGAAAGGCTTGGAAAAGGATTTGAAAGGGAAATTGAAGTGGTTTGGTGGTGAATGGATGAATTCTCCAACATGAAAGGGAGCTGGGGTTGGTCAGCAAATGTCCGAGGGGGCATCAAGCAGCTGATGTGAAGAAATGTGAAAAATGATGGGAAGCAAAAGGGGAATTTGGGTTGAAGGAGAGAATCAAAGCAAAAAATGGCATTTTTTTCTCTCCTGCTGCAGGGAGAAGGTGGCTCAGTGGGTGCCCCAGGCCCTGCTGGTCCCATGGTGAGTCTCAGGGTTTGATACAGATGGAAGCTGAGGCAGCAGAGCTGCTGCTGCCCAGAGAGGCACCTTGCTCATCCCTTGTTCTAATTTACACCTAAAAATGCTGTGTTTGGTTAAAATCATCCCTGCTAGCGGGGGGAGGATTGCAAAAGGACCCGCGGTGTTAAAATTCACCAGTAAAGCCCTCCAGCATCCCCAGTAGCCCCGGGATGCTCAGATGTCCCTGTGGGGGCTGTGGGGCTGAGCAGGGTTTGCCTTGCAGGGCCAGCCGGGCCAGCCGGGACCCGTGGGGTGCCGAGGCATCAATGGCTCTCAGGTGGGTGTGCCCCGGGGCCCGTCCTTTGTTATCTGGGGTTTTGCGGTCGCTGCGCTCACCCCACCCCTGCCCCGCTCTCTCCGCAGGGGGAATTGGGCCCTCCTGGGATGCCCGGCCCCCGTGGCCCCAAGGTAGGTGCTGATCCCCGGGATGGGAGGCTCACCCAGCCTGGAGGGGTCTCCTCCAGCTGGGATGTGATCCCAAGCCACCCCAAAAGCCGCAGGGGCTGGCTCAGGGGTGGGAATCCTTTCTGTAGCCCTTAGTGTGCCTTAAACTGGGAACTCTGGAGCTCCTCAGTGGCCAGGAATTCCCAGGGATCCCCAGGAATTCCCAAATCCTGCAGGGATTTGATCCTAACGGCAGCTCCTGTCCCCCTGTGCAGGGACCCCAGGGCTTGCAGGGCAGGCGAGGCCCCCCCGGCCCCAGGGGCTCTCAGGTGAGTGCTGCTGTCCTGGGGTGGGAGCATCCCCCCAGTTCTCTTCCAGGAGCTGCTGGGATTTGTCCCCCATGTGTTTGGGAAGTGGATGGGAAATCCTTGACCTTGGGGATCCTTGTGGCCCCCCAGGAGTGGGTGGGGGGGTGGGAGGGGCTGTGCCCCTGGGTGAGGACATTGTCCCTGAGGTGTGAGGCAGCTCCTGGGGGATGGGGTCTCACCCACAGAGCAGGACAGGGAGCCACATCCCTCTTCTTCCCAACATCCCCCCCTGCCTTTGCTTTCCCCAGGGTCCAGCAGGGCTGGAGGGATCCTCTGGTCCCAAAGGAGACTCAGTAAGTGCGTTTTTGGGACCTTGGTGGGGATGGAGCCCAGGTTGGAGGGATTTCCCTTCAGGACCTGACATATGGAGTTGAGGGGGTCCCTGATCCTGTTTTAGAGGGGAGAGGGGGCAGCACTTCCAGCTGACCTCCCAAGTGCCACCTGGTCACCCTGGGGAGGGGACATGGAGGGGCTGGGTGCTCTGATGAGCCCTTTTCACTCTGGGACAGGGACAGGAGCCAGGGAACAGCTGGAGCTGGGCCAGGGCAGCTCAGGCTGGAGAGCAGGGAAAGGTTCTTCCCCCAGAGGGTGCTGGGCACTGCCCAGGCTCCCCAGGGAATGGGCACGGCCCCGAGGCTGCCAGAGCTCCAGGAGCCTTTGGACAGCGCTGCCAGGGATGCCCAGGGTGGGATTGCTGGGGGGTCTGGGCAGGGACAGGGGCTGGGCTGGGTGATCCTGGTGGGTCCCTTCCAGCTCAGGACAGTCTGTGATTCCAGAACTCTTCTTGCAGGGTACAGATGGTGCCCCTGGGGTGAGGGGACAGCTGGGACAGCAGGGCCCTGGGGTAAGTGCATGGGAAGGGAGTGGTTGGATGTGGGGTGCTCTCATCCTCCCTTGACAGCCCCCAGAATCCTGCAGGGAATGCCATGTTTCCCAGCTTCCCACAGGGCTGGAGATGCCAGCACATCCCTGTGGCCACTGTCCTCATCCCCAAAGCTCCTCTGCCCCTCCTGCTTTCAGGCACCTAGATTTTTATTCTTTCCCTGTGGATTTATCAGCAGAGATGGCCCAGCCCTGCTGATCCCTTCCCTGGGGCACCCTTTTACTGAGGGTTTTGGGTGCTCAGGTGCCCTTTCCAGAGGCTTGGGACAGCCTGGCCTTCCTCCTGCCTGGCCCAGGTGTCCCTTTCTGTGTCCTGGGACCCCAACCCACGGAGCTGAGAACTGGGGCTTGGATGGGATATGGGCTGGGGGTGGGATGTGGGGGTGCATTTTGGAGTCAAATGAGGACCTCACCCTCATCTTAGGGCAGCCTTGGGAGGGTTTGTGACTCTTCTGGTCCCATTTTGGGGAACAAATCCCACTGGGGAGGGGAGGTTTTGTGACTTTTCTAGTCCCTTTTTGGAGAACAAATCCCACTGGGGCATCTCAGCAGCAGCCCTGCAGAGCCAAACTGGTGCCCCCCCATTTCCCAGCCCATGCCATCCCTGTGCTGTGGGAGAGCTGTCACCTCCAGGAGCACATGCAATACTTCCCTTTGTGTTTTTCTTTTTTAACTTGCATTCTCTCTGTCTCTCTGAAGGGTTTTCTTGGCCTGCCAGGTGCAAAAGGCACCCAAGGAGAGCAGGTGAGTGATGGCATCCATGGGATCCTGCTTTGGAAGCAGGGGAGCCGTGGC
This sequence comes from Peucedramus taeniatus, assembly GCA_013400575.1. Classification (NCBI taxonomy): domain Eukaryota; kingdom Metazoa; phylum Chordata; class Aves; order Passeriformes; family Fringillidae; genus Peucedramus; species Peucedramus taeniatus. Next base: position 20,724 of record WBNO01028504.1, on the reverse strand, counting down.
AGAGCAGCCCAAAGCTGGGCTCTGTGTTCTTTATGTGTGCTTGGACTTGATGTTTGAGTATCACAGAATCACTGGGTTGGAAGAGACCTTCAAGATCATCGAGTCCAACCCAGCCCCAACACCTCAACTCAACCCTGGCACCCAGTGCCACATCCAGGCTTTGTTAAACACACCCAGGGATGGTGACTCCACCACCTCCCCGGGCAGGCCACTCCAGAACTTTATCACTCTTTCTGTGAAAAACTTTCTCCTAATACCCAACCTCAATTTCCCTTGGTGCAGCTTGAGACTGTGTCCTCTGGTTCTGTCAGTGCTGCCTGGAGAAAGAGACCTGTAGGAATGTGCCTTCTGTTGACAGAGTGACTAAATTACTTTTTGTTTTAAAATAATTTGTTCCCACTATAGATGTCCCACAACACCAGCAGTATATCTGACTAAAAAACCTTTCAACTTTAATGCAATTGAGCCCAACCCCACCTGAGCACAGGCACCTTCCAGGAGCTGTAGAATGATAAGGGTGCCAGCTGGAGTAGGTGCCAGCTGGAGCTGTTTGGGAAGGCAGAGCTGAGCTTGGGCTCCTCTTGCTGTAATAAGAGAAGCTTTCAGACTTGGGAGTGTCCTGAGGGGTCCCCTGCCTTTGGGAGCTCAGGGAGGTGGGAATGCTTTAGCCTGAGTTAAGGAACACAGCAGTGAGGATAAGACACTTGGCATTGTTTTGGTGGTGCCAGAGATGCCACCAGCAGCTGGGAACTGGCACTGGCATGGGGTGCTGGGCTCGGTTTGGTGGGGATTGAATCCAAAAAGCCTCCAAAAGCCCTGGAGCCTCCCCACCACGAGGAGCAGATCCAGCAGCTCCCAGCTCAGAAAGGCCCATCCAGAAGAAAGCCCTGACTGGAACAGGGCAAAATTCCCTTTATTTGGTGGCAGGATCAGATCCCAGCTTGCAGCAGGGGGTTCTCAGTGTAACCTCCACTGCTGCTGCTCTTGCAGGGCTGCCGAGGTCCGGGTGGAGCCAAGGGAGATTTGGGAGCCAAAGGAGGCAAGGTACTGATTCCCAAACGTGTGGTGCCTCCAAATTCCACCTGGAGGTCCCTGGTCACCCTGGGGAGGGGACAGGGAGGGGCTGGGTGCTGGAATGAGAGCCCTCTGCACTCTGGGACAGGGACAGGAGCCAGGGAACGGCTGGAGCTGGGCCAGGGCAGCTCAGGCTGGAGAGCAGGGAAAGGTTCTTCCCCCAGAGGGTGCTGGGCACTGCCCAGGCTCCCCAGGGAATGGGCACGGCTCATAGAGCTGCTCCCTCTGTGCTCAGATGTGCTTTACCCAGCTGTGGGTGGCTGTGGCTGCCCCAGGACCCTGGGCCCTGCTGGGTTTTGGGGTCTGTGACAGCCAGGCAGCTCATTGTGTGCTGATCCCACCAGCTGATCCATCCTCTGCCCAGCCAGCTCCCTTTGGCTGGAGCCAATACATTTAAACAATGTATTGCCCCATTTCTGGTGGCCCAGGGACACTGGGGGAGGAGGGTTTGGGATGCCCACCAATGCCAGTGATGGGTTCCTCAGGGGAATTCCTGCCCATGGATCAGGGAATTGCTGTCCCTGCTTTGTGACATTCTGTGTTTTGTTCCTCCAAGGGCCCACGAGGAGCACAAGGAGCAAAAGGCCCTCCAGGATCCCGGGGCCAGGGGGGCTTGCAGGGCTTCCCCGGCCCCCGAGGGGCTGCAGGGCCACAGGGACCAGACGTGAGTGGCACTGCTGGGATGGAGTGTCATGGGGGGAGCACACGTGTGACCTGTGTCACAGCGTGGGGACAGCCCTGAGGGGGGCAGGCAGTGCTGGTTTATGGGGTCTCTCCTAAGGGATCCCTTTAACAGCATGGGGGAGCTTGGCCCAGAGCCCCCAATCCTGAGGCTGCAGGTGCCCCCAGCACCCAAAGGGAGCTGTGCTCTCCCTGCTCCACACCTCTTCACCCCAAAATTCGCTGCTGGGTTCACTGATGCCAGAGCAGCCTCAGGCAGAGGATTCCCAGCCCTCCCCAGCTGCCCCAGCCCAGCAGCTCTGCAGGATCCCAATGAGTCCCTGCTCTGGGTCAGCTCCTTTCAGCTTTTGGGAGCAGAGGGTTCGTGGATTGCTCATTTTGTGCCCCTCTCTGACTCCTGCCAGGCTCCTGGAGCCTGTGCTGGCAGCCTGAGGGGCTCTGGGAATGCTTTTTCCTGCAGTGTGTGCTCTGTGAGAGCTGTCTGGGAGACTGAAGCCACCTCCAGATCCGTGTTTGAGGCTGGCTGCTGATCCCTAGTGATTCCCAGCCTCTCAGGAAAAGCAGGATTATTTTCCCACCCACCTTTCCAGTCTGCAGGGGACACCTTCCCACTCCCAAGGCTTTTGGGATACCTTCCTGGATCTGCTCTTTTGCTCTTCAGGATGAATAACAGCTCCTCCCAGCTCTCCAGGAGCTGGGGATGCAGCAGGAATCCTCTCCTGCCTTGTCCACCCTCCCAGGCAGCACTGCTGGAGCAGGCAGGAGCCTTGGCACAGCAGGCCTCAGAATTGCCTTTAATTTGTCCACCAGGAAACAAAAATATCCAAATGTGTTGCTTTGGGCCACACCAAACTGTTGAGATTTTTCTTTTTGCCTGGTTTTTTTAGCCCTGGGGATGGGGGAAGTCCCCATTCCCACCAAAGCTCAGCTGGTGCCATTTATTGATGTCACCTCTGGTCACACTCTCAGTGTTTTTCCCTACACCAGCAGCAGGCTGGTGACTCCCCTGGGTCAGGGGCTGTGTTTTACCTGGATGATTCCTCCCCTCTCTCCTGGCAGGGGGAAGAAGGTCAGATTGGCCCTGCAGGGCTGAACAGCAGCGAGGGACCCAAGGTCAGTGCCTGAATCTGCTGCTTTCCCATGGGCTGCTCGCTTCCTTGCTGTGCCCACCCTGCCAGGGTCCCAGCACCATCCTGGGGAGGGTCTCCAGCCTCTCAGCCCCCTCCCTGTGCATGGCATCCCCCTGACCTGCCCCTGTAGATTTGCAACGTCCGTGTTTTCCTTTGTGTGGATTTTAGGGATGCCAAGGACCTGATGGCCCCAAGGGAACCCCAGGAGCACGGGGAGCCCGGGTAACTAACGGGGTGCTGGAATTTGGGGCTGGGTCTTGGAGCATCTTTGGCTGTGGGGGATTGAAACAACTCTGGATGAAACATCCCTTGTTTGGCTCGGGATGTGCTGGGGCAGAGCACATCCTTCAGGCACAAGATTTTCCTCCAAATCTGCAGCTTTGCTGCTGGCAGAGGGATGGTTTTGTGATTCCTGGTGTTTTCCAGGGCCGTGTGGGGCAGCGTGGGCTGGTTGGAGTCCCTGGACTGCCCGTAAGTAGAGGATATCCCACATTCCTGTGCTGCCATGTGGCATTCTGGGACATGGAGCAGCATCCTGGGACATAGCCAGATCAGAGGGTCGGGAATTTGAGCAGGAAAAGTTGAGGATGAGCAGCTCAGGCTGTGGCACGTTGCATTTTGACAAACCACTTGCCCAATGCCACGATTTCCTCCGGAACACTGAGCACAGAAAATTCCAGGAAAGAACTTTATAAGGAAGCTCTAATATTCAGAGCTGTGGCTGCTGAAGGAGCCAGGAATAAATAGCTGGGGCAGGAGGAGGGAAAACCCAGCCGAGGTGTTCCTGTTCCCTCCCACATGGATGTTATTTCCCATCCCAGGGTGGGATGGAGCAGGGAGGAGCTGCTGGAGCTGCGTGGGATGAGCTGTGCACTGAGGAATCCACAGCTCCACAGCAGTGCCACTGCTGATGTCCCACATTGTCACCCTGCAGGGAGGCTCTGGGGCTGGAGGAGCCCTCAGTGGGGCCACCCTGAGACAAAACTCTCCTTGCAGGGCTCGCGGGGCGTGCCGGGAGCGGAGGGCGCAGAAGGAAAGCCTGGTACACAGGTTCCCATCCTACATCTGTACTTGCCTGGGACAGGGTGCTGGCATGTGTGGACAGGGACAGCTGAGCCCATGGGGACACCTCCCAACCTCCCATCCCATGGCCAAGTGGGACAAGATTTGATATCATCAGTGGGGACACCTCCCAACCTCCCTTCCCATGGCCAAGTGGGACAAGACCTTGATACCATGGACTTTGCCATGTGGGGACTGGGAGAGGCTGTTCTGCTTCCCCATCCTCATCCTCATCCTTGTCCTCATCCTGCAGGGCCACCCAGGGATCGTGGGCAGCCCAGGCAGGAGGGGACCACTGGTGAGTAGAGCTGATTTCTGGCTTTTCATCCCTTTGGGAATGTGCCTCCAAAGCATGTCCATGGGCAGCTGGAGGGTGCTCCTCTGGGAATCCTGCTGAGGGAGAAGGATTGGGAACAGGGCAGTGGGATTTCCCACCCCTGGCACTGCTATCCTGAACAGATCCAGCAGCAAGACTGGGGCTGGCAGCAGGTTTACCCTTCTGCAGGATTTAATATATTTATCTTTGCTCTGAAATTTAAAAAAAAAAAAAAATCTGGTGCTTCCCTCAAAAGAGAGGATAAAAACTGGGTCAGAGACACAGCTGAGTGCTGCCAGCATCACACAGAGTGTCTGGGGGCACAAGTGGGTGTTGTGTCTGTCCACACACAGCTGTAGTGATTCCATGAGGAATCCAGGAGCTGGATTTTAAGGAAAAACCCCAGTGCTGCCTTGACCAGGCTGGGCCCTTCACCTGTGCTTTGGGTGCTGAGTCTCTCCATCCTTCTCTCCTGCCTTCCCTCCATGGCTCCTCTGCTGCCCTTTCCTCCAGGGATTTGCTGGTTTGCCAGGGGGCCGTGGGCATGCTGGAACTCCTGGATCCATAGTAAGGAAAAAAAGATATTCCTCTGCATGAAGTGTGTGTTTTTCTGGCTGGGATGTCAGTGGGGCTGGTGCTGCTGGTGGGGAAAGTGGGACTTTCCTTGGGAGTCAGGGCATCTGTAGGACCTGATCTTAGCTGGTTGATAAAAGACATTTAAAAGCCTCAGTGGTGGAAATAACTGGGGATAGGGAAGAGCAGAATCATTCCCCCAAGAATCAGCCTGCTCCAGGAACTGTGCAGCCTCCCTGAGTCAGGCAGGGTGTCCATGGGGAATGGCAGCTCATGGAAACCCTCCATGGCCGAGCAGGAGCTGACTCTGGGTCCTGGGAGGAGATCCCAGTGTCAGAGGGTGGCACAGATTCAAGGGGAGGTGCTGGGCACTGCCCAGGCTCCCCAGGGAATGGGCACATTCCCGAGGCTGCCAGAGCTCCAGGAGCCTTTGGACAGCGCTGCCAGGGATGCCCAGGGTGGGATTGCTGGGGGGTCTGGGCAGGGACAGGGGCTGCACTTGATCCTGATGGGTCCCTTCCAGCTCAGTGATCTGGGATGGAGACCTGAAACAGCTCCTGCAGCTGGAACAGCTCCTCCCTGAGAGCTTGCACTCAGCTGGGCTTGGTGGTGATGTTGGGAGCAAGGATTGTCACCTTCCCTGGTGACAGCCTTGCCAGCCATGGGGGCCGGTGTGCAGGAGCCACCAGGACCAGCCACAATGGCCGAGTTTGCCCTCCTGTGACCCTGTTGGCCCCAGGTGACCCCTGGCCATGAGCTCAGGGGCAGCAGTGGGGGCTCGTCTCCTCTCAGCCTTTGACTAACTCCTTCTCCCCAAATAATCCCAAAGGGCTCTCCAGGAAAGCCTGGATCTGATGGAGACCCGGGTTGCTTGGGCCCAAAGGTGAGAACTGGGGTTTGGGGGGGCTGGTTGGGGAGTGATGGTGGTGAACAGCCCCCAGAGGCTCTGGGGAGACCTGGGGAGATCCCATGGACTCAGCCCAGGGGCTCCTTAGATCCCATGGGATCACTAAGGAAGGGAGGGGGCCTGACTGCTTCCCGGGAGTGGGAGTTTGCTAATTCCCCTGTTTTGCCTGGCAGGGGCTGCCAGGGAAGCCCGGCTTGGAGGGGCCACAAGGACCTGTGGGCACCTATGTAAGTGATGGAGCTGCCCACGGAGGGGACACAGCAGTGGCCAGACTGGGAGGAGGCTGCAGCAGCCTCCAGCTGGGCACTCACCATCCTCCCAGGGCTCCTACCTTTCCCTCAGCCACCTTCTCCCAAAAATACAGAGGTGCCAGGCAGCCCCAGCTGCCTCCTAACCCCGAGCTCTTCCAGGGCTATCCAGGACCTGCTGGAGACCGCGGGAGGTTGGGACGCAGGGGAGACAAGGTAGGGATGGGACACCTACTCCAGCACTGGAAGCATTGGAAGCATTTTTGGGATGAGTTTTGAACCCAGTGGATGGGTTTGGAGGTGTTCACAGTCTCCACCAGCCATGGTGGGAGGAGAAGAGCTGGATCTGCCTCCCACAGCAGGTGAACCATTGGCCTCTGCCTGAACACCTCTGGGTTATTCTAAGAGCTGTTTTTTGTTTGTTTTGTTGTGCTTTTTAAAGAGACTTTTGCATTAAAACATGCAGAGGAATGGAAATCTTTCTTGCCTCCTAACAGGGAGAAATGGGAGCTCAAGGTCCACCAGGATTTCCAGGAAAAGCTGGTCCTAAGGTAAGCACTGTTTGCTGCTGTTCTGGGCAACTCCAGCCCCTGGAAAGCACCAGGCAAGTTCTCTGTGCTGGGCTGGGAATGGGGAAAATGGGAAAGCTTTGCCATAGGGTGTGGAGACCCTGAGAGGCTTTCCCTGGGTTAGGGAGACACAAGAAGCTTCCCTCAAAAGCCATTGGCTCCTTCCCCTTGTTCCTATATCCCTGAGCCACTCCCTCCCTATTCCCCCCTTGGCTCTCATCTTTGTACTGCCCTGAGGCCACTGTGCAGCTCTGACCTCTCAAGACACAAAAACCTGGACTCTCCCCATGAGTCCTGGCTTTGGACCCTGAACATCTCACTGCATGGCTGAATTAAACACCTGTGGATATTCTGCAAAGGCCCTTTTTGCTTCCTTACCCTGGACTTTATTAGCAGCTCGTTTGGCTGCTACAACAGGGAACCTTTGCCAGTCTTGCAGTTAAATTGGCAGGGGCCTCAGCCAGGGCTGTGTCACTCATGGTGCTCTTGTCCCCCAGGCCCTGCCAGGTCCCCCTGGTCCTCGTGGTGCTCCGGGCTCCCAGGTAGGGCTCTCCTTGCTCCCTGTATTCCTGGCTGCTCCGATCCCTCTGCATGGGTGTGTGACCTGCAGTACATCCCCTGTGCTGCCTGCAGCACGGATCCATCCCAAAGCCCTTTTTGGGAGCAGGCAGGACCCTGGTCCCACTCCCTGCTGGCTGGGTTGAGTCCTGATGCAGCACAGACACCGTTGGGATGGTCCCCAGATATCGTAGTAACGATCCCCTGAATGGCAATAATTAGCATTGACTCCATGATTGCAGAAGGCTGATCCATCACTTTATTTTACTATCTTATATTACACTATATTTATTAAGAAACTCGTAACCCTTACAGACAGTCTGATACAGCTTTGACCTAATTGGTCAATCAGTCCAAACACCATCACCAGTGTCCAATTAAGAAATCACCCTTTGGTAAACAATCTCCATAACACATTCCACATGTGCACAACAACAGGTGCAGCAAGTGGAGATAAGAATTGTTTCTCATTCTTTCCTCTGATCTTCTCACAGCCTTCCTCAGGAAAATGCTTGGGGAAGTCTGTGCCTGCTCTCTGTGGCCACAGAGCTGCTGCCACACCAAGACATGGGGATTTCTCTGAGCAAAGCCTCACCCTCATCCCAGTTCCCTGGTCCCTGTTCCATGGACACACTGCTGAACATCCTTCTTTTCCAGGGCAGAACGGGTGACCCAGGTCCTCGAGGGCTCCCAGGGCTGCCTGTAAGTGCAGAGCTGCACCTTGCTGGGCTGGGGGGATGTCCCACAGCGTGGGCATCTGTTGGAACCCTGAGAATTTCAGATTTTCTGTGCTGACAGGCACTGACCCCAAGAGAACACTGCATTTGACCGGAGGCTGTGGAGAAACTTCCAAAATTGAATGATAGCACTGGGATTGTGGGTGTGGAGTTTGATTAGAAGTGTGTAATGTCACAGGGTGGAAAGCTTAGAGTTTAAGGGTTTAGGATATAGTAATATATATATAAAGCAAGATGGAGGTTTTAGAGCAGAGGCTGGTCATTCTTCTTCACTTTCTTCTTCAGGTTTAAGTAGTATTTTGTAATTAGATAAAAAAGTCCACATTGCGGGCCGCAGGTGGTTGGTCATTGGGTTAAAAGTAAAAATAATTTAAGTGTCATTTCTTAATTAGACAGTTTATTCTTAAAAAACCTTGTAGAAAGAGAAATACGGTTCCATTTTTAATTTGTTAGAGTGAAGCACTATAGAACTCACAGTTTGTGAGACTATAATATAGATAAGAACTAATAAAGATCTGAATCCAAACAAGAAATACTGTCTCACACATTTAATCCTGACCCTAGAGCAAAAAAAAAAATATAACTCAACAGACATCGGTGCCCACTTCAGGGCATTTTCATCCCTGGAGTGGCTGTGGGGCAGGGAACACCCCAAACCCTGTGTGGGTGGTGACAAGTGGGGTGTGGGGACAGCAATGTCCTACACCTGGAGCAGGTGTCACCTTTGGACTCCGAGGTGACCCAACTGCATCAGCCACGGGGCTTTCCCTGGCTTAGCCCACACAGAGCTGTGTTTTGGGGGGCCTAAGGGGCTTTTCTGGCCTTGCAGGGTGTTCCTGGCACAAGAGGGCTGGATGGCATTCCTGGGAAGCCTGGCTTGGGTGGAGAACGAGGCGTTCCTGGAGCAGCTGGTGCTGCTGGCCTGCCTGGCTACCCGGTGAGTGCTGCTGGGAGCCCTCCACAGATCCTCTCAGGACAGGCATGAAGGATTTTGCTGCAGCAGCACCTTTGGGGAGCTCCCTGAAGCACCTGCAGGAAGGGAAGGGAAAGGGAAGCTGCTGCAGAGGGCCAGAGGAGCTGGAGCATGGGTTCCCTTCCCGTGGTGATGTGTGGTGTGTCAGGACATCCCAGACCCTGCTCGGGAGCTACAAAGGCTCCTGAGCTCGGGCCAAGCCTCTCTGCTGATGTGTGGTGTTTGTTCTCAGGGCCGGGAAGGTCCACGTGGATGTGAAGGGCCTGCAGGGATGAGGGGAGAGAAGGTGAGGACAAAGGAGAGGATTTGGTTTCCCTGGGAGCTGTCCAGAGCCTTGGGCTTGCCCCACTGACCTCCCCACGGCTGTGGGGCCAGCACTGCTCCCAGTTCAGCCCCATCGCTGTGGGGTGGGGATTTACATCTCGGCGAGCTGCAGAGACAGAGAACCACGGCTGCTTGTCCTGACTCTGTGTCCTCTGCAGGGTGAGGTGGGAGATCCCGGGGGAGCCGGAGTCCGCGGGCTGGATGGGGAGCAGGTACAACAGCTGGGGACTGTGCAAGGACGGGAAAGGACGGGAGGAGGCTGCTGATCCTCAAAAAAGCAGGAAAGTTAAAGCTGGGTCAGTGAGCTGTGCTAGGGCTGGGCTTTTCTTTCCTCCACAGGGACCACCAGGACCGCCGGGAGCAGAGGGTCAGCTGGGGCCCAAGGGTGAGCAGGTGGGTGCTGGGGGTGATGCTGGGGGTGGTGCTGGGCTCACCCCCCTCCTGCAGGGTCACACAAGCACCTGAATCTATGGGAGGTGTTTGAACCCCCCCCCAGCATCCTCATGCCTGGGGACTGAAGAGCTGGGCATGGCAGGGGGGTCCAATAAGAAAACTGGGCTTTTCCCAGTATGAGAAATAATGATGGATAGAGCCAGGCTCAGCTGCAAAAGGCAGCCAAGAATCAACCTGGTCATCTTCATCCTGTCCAGGGAGAGGCAGGAACCCGTGGAGCTCCAGGCATCAGAGGGAGCCCTGGGGAGCCAGGGGACGAGGGGACAGAGGGGCCACCAGGACGGCCTGGGAAGCAAGGCAAGGAGGTACGTGTGGGGTTGTCCCCACAGGGAATGGGAAAAGGAATGGGAAAGGTGCTGCCTCTGGACCCTGCCCATGCCATGGCTTTGCCCCACGGAGTCTGGGATGCTCACATGGAACTGGGGGTCGATGCTTTGGGGTCCCCGTGCTGGGCAAGGTGTGCTCAGCATTTTACCCCCATTCACTTTTGGGGTCACAGCTGGGGTGATCTCCCAGCACAGGAGGTGAGGCCGTGCCTTACCCAGCATCAAAATCCTGGCCAGGGGAGGGTGAAGAAGCCCATAGAAATCAAAGCCCAGCTTTTAACCTGCCTTGGGATGGAGCTGGGGAGCAGCTGCTGTGACTGATGTGAGCATTTCCCCTGTGCAGGGTGACACTGGTGACACTGGGGACCCGGGTGAGCCAGGACTGCGGGGACGGAAGGTGAGGGGTGTCCCTAACCCTGTCCCTCTTTCCAGCACCTCGGGAACACCCCATGCCTGCTCAACCTCTACTGCTCCATGGTGGGGACAGCAGGACAGGGTGTCCCCATGGCTGAGGAGCAGCCCAGGGTGACCTGCTCTCTGTGCCACCTGGCCAGAGGGTGCCACAGCTCACCTCCATGCAGAAGCTCATTTATTGCTGTTCCTTCTCCCTCTTTGTGGTGACACTTGTCTCCATCCCTGAGCAGGGCAATGCTGGCCCCAGGGGCCTTCCTGGAACTCCTGGTCCAGGAGCTGCCACAGGTGGAATTGGAAGCAAAGGCCAGAAGGGAGAGAAGGGCCGAGAAGGTTTGCTGGCAAGTACAGCTGGGGCTGGGCCACCTCACCCTCCAGTGTCCCCAGAGGCTGGCTATGGCTGCCAAGGAGGGGACTCACCCCTGGTGGGAAACCTTGGGCTCTGGGAGCTGCAGAAAACCCTAGGAACTGTCTAATCTCCATAATTAGGGAGTTTCATGTCTCGCAGGCATGACACCAAAATTGGGTTTTGCTGGCACAAAAGGATGGTTTGGGTTTATGGGGCACTTTGGGGCAATGCTGGGAACATGTTTCCCTCTGTGTGCCAGGGCCAGGGAGGTGTCATCGGAGCTGCAGGACCTGCTGGAGCCAGAGGATGGTTTGTAAGTCAGATCATGTCCCCTCTCCCCTTTCAACCTGTCCCAGACCTGCTGAGGGGACATTTGTGTGACTGGGAGCACTGGGCAGGGCCCATCTCTGTCACAAACCTGGTGAGGGGACATTTGTGTGACCAGGAGCACTGCCAGGGGACATTTGTGTGACTGGGAGCACTGGCAGGGCTGAGTGACCCAGACTCCTCTGCTTGTGCCCTGAACAGGGGGGGACAGGACTCCGAGGTCCTCCTGGGCTCGACGGTCCCGAGGGAGAGAAGGTACAGAGGGATGGTGGCTCCAACCCCTCATCCCCGGGTGAAACTCCCTTTTCTGGCCTCTTCCCAAGCTTTCCTGGTGGGAATGTGCTGGCACTGGCTGCATGGATGTCCTGGGCAGGCTGGTGACAGGGGGACCTGCCATGGGACACCCCTTCCCTTGTTGCCTGAGATCCAGAGCCAGCGAGACAGGGAAGGGTTTTTCCATGGACAGAGCTGTTTCCCCTCCTTCCCTAGGGAGATCCAGGGCCACGAGGTGTGGATGGACCTGCTGGGGCTGCAGGATTCGAGGTACTGATGCCTGGAATGTTGCAGAGCTGGGAATTGCCAAAGGCTTCTCCAGCTCCTCCCTATTTCCAGTACAACCCAAAGGATTTATTGCCCCTTCACTGAGCAGGTCGGGGCGCTCAGAAATGAGGTGGGGGTTTAACACCTGATACCTCAGCACTGACTCCCAGGACTCTAAAACCCCAAACTCCCAGTACCTAAACCCCCAAAATCAGACCTTTTCCAGCACCCAGTGGTGCCTCATGGAAAACCTGTTTCTCCTACTGAATCCTGTTCACTCCCACGTGGTTCCCAGTGCTGTCTTGGCCAGCTGAGCATGGGATATAGGACAGGATGCTCCAAGTCCCCACAGAGGTGAAGGACTCGGTGGTGAGGAGCTTTTTCTGAACCCTCAATGTCCCCACAGGGACAGGCTGGAGATGATGGAGCAAAGGGAGATGGTGGCAAGCCCGGCCCAGTGGTGAGTACCTGCCCTGACCCCCAAAAATTCCCTTGGGAAAGAGGTTTGATGGCATTTTGGGATGTGTCTCACCCTGGGGGTAGCTGCAAAGTGAGCTCTGCCAGCCTGGCCGTGGCTCCCGGCTCTGGGACTGAGTCACTGCTTCCTTGGATTTCCCACAGCTAAAAGGAATTTTAATGGAGCTGTTAAAAGCCATGCCAAAATGCCAGGGCTGTTGCACAGGTAACACTGGGCTGCTGCAATCTGCCTGAGGCAGCTCCAGGGCTCTGGATTTCTCCCTCCTTGGAGCACATCCACAGGTGTCCCTGTGGCTCTGGGAGCTGCCCAGTGCCCGGAACACGTGAGGTGCCCCAGGATGGGGATTATGGTCATGGCAGAGAGCCCTAGATGTGTTATGGATGCCCTGAGTCCAGCTGCAGGATAAATCTCACCTGCATCCCAGTTGTCCCATGTTGCAGTGCTGCTCTGCCCAGGCAAGACATGCCCTTGTGGAATCCCAGAACTGGTTGGAAGGGACCTCAAAGCTCTGTGCATTCCATCCCCTCCCATGGGCAGGGACACCTTGCACAGACCAGGTTGCTCCAAGCCTTTAGCTTGAGTGATTTGCTGGGAGAGATCAGGCTCTGGAATAAACTCCAGGGGGATGTGCTGTGGAATAAACTCCAGGGGATGTGCTGTGGAATAAACTACAGGGGATTTGCTGTGGAATAAACTCCAGGGGGATTTGCTGTGGAATAAACTCCAGGGGATTTGCTGTGGAATAAACTCCAGGGGGATTTGCTGTGGAATAAACTCCAGGGGATTTGCTGTGGAATAAACTCCAGGGGGATTTGCTGTGGAATAAACTCTGGGTGGATTTGCTGTGGAGTAAACTCCAGGGGATTTGCTGTGCAATAAACTCCAGGTCGATTTGCAAAGCTCAGTGCAGCTGAAGTTCCTCAGGGGGCGGCTGCTCGGGCCCTGCTGAGGATGAGGTGAGCAGTGTCCCCATCTCTGTGCCCTGCAGGGCTCGCAGGGGGCTCAGGGACTGGCAGGTGCCCCTGGGCTCCGGGGCTACACCGGGCACGAGGGGGCCAGAGGAGTGGTGGGCACCAAGGGACAGCCAGGCCGGCAGGTAACGCCTCTGCTCCATGGGGACGGGCAGGGGACATCTCTGGCACAGCTCTCCCTGGGGACAGCAGCCCCAGCTGTGCCCTCCTGCCTTCCCCTGGTGCCAGCTTCTTGTTTTGTCCCCAAATGAACTCAGGGCACTCTTGGGCCACCGGGCGAAGCTGGAGCCTCTGGGCTGAGTGGCACTGAGGTGAGTGGGCTGCTCTCTGCCCCATTCCCTGCTCCAGCTCTTCCAGCCTCCCAGATCTGTGTCCCTCACAGAAGAACCCAAATATCTGAATAACCCAAAGTTTTGGATTTGCCTTGAATTCTGTTTTCCTTCTTAGGGCTTGGTGGGTGCAAAAGGGGAGCCAGGAGAACCAGGAAAACCAGGACAAATGGTGAGGAGTGGGATGGAGCTGTGGTGGTTCTCCCTGGAAGAGGCTGTGGGATACTGGCATCTCCTGGACGTGTCAAAGTCCAACACAGGCACAATCTCCTGCTCCTGCTGAACCCTCCCACAGCCCCCTGCTGCCCAGCCTGCTCCAGAGAGAGGGAAAATCCCAAAGGGAAGATTCCAGCTTAGAGCAACCTCCTGTGCACACTGGGGCAAGGCAGGGAGGGAAGCCAGGAGGGGCACCCCTGGCACAGCATCCTCACAGAGGGGTTTCCTTCTCCTTTGGGGTTTTAGGGGTCTCCTGGACAAGCTGGTCCCAAAGGACGGAAAGGCCGCAAAGGAGATAAGGTACCCCCAAAATCCCCAAAGGGGATGGCACCTGAGGGGGACTGCCCAGTGGGCATGGGGTGGGCAAGCCTGAGCTGGTCAGTCCTACTGGGGACCATGGAGAGCAAACAGTGGGAATTGCCCAGGGGGACCTGTTTTTCCCCACCTGGCAAACACAGAATGCTCTTGGGCTGGTTTTTGGGTGCGGAGCTGGGAGATCCTGTCTCCAGCCTGGCTCAGGTGGCCCTGGGGGCACAGGGGCCTCCCCAGCTCTTGGTGCCCATCTCCACCATCTCCAGAATCCCCCAGTGCCTGCTGGGCTCTGTCCCCATCTCCTCCTCCCCAGTCCTGGGGTGTGGCTGAGCTGTTGGAGACCCACATCCCCCCTCTCTTCTTTCCCCAGGGCGATGTGGGGCAGCCAGGGGACAAAGGGGTCCCAGGAGAAGCTGGCAGACGGGTAAATGGCACTGCTGTCCCCACGAGGGTGGCAGGGAGGGGGAGCTGCTCCTTGGAGCCTGTGCAGGCTCTGCAGGGTGGTCCCAGATTTCTGGGGGCTCGGAATCCCTGGAGAGGGGATCCTGGGGGGGTGAGGGGTGTCTGGATCAGTTTGGAACTCCCTGTGAGTGTTTCATCTGTGGTCCCCAGGGCAAGCGAGGCAAGATGGGCCAGCAGCCCCCGCGGGGTCCCTGGGGACACAAGGTAGGTGGCTTTGTGAGGCTGCCTTGGCCCCCCCTGGCAGTTTGGGGGTGCTCCCACCTCCCTGAGCCCTGGGTTAGAAAAGAATAAACAATGATAACCGAGGGCTCTGTCCCCCCAGAGCCTCCCAGCCCAACAGGGGCATCTCCCACACCCGCAGCCCCCGTGGGCTGCTCTCCCTGCCCTGGAGCATCACCCTGGGCACAGCCAGGGCTTCTCCCTTTGCATTTCAGGGCTACCCAGGTGACAAAGGACTTCCAGGGCCACAGGGACCCCAGGGACTCTACGTGAGTATCAGTGTGGGGTTTGGGGTGCTGGCTGCTCCCTGTTTGACCCCACTGTGTGACCCAGCTCTGCAGGGACCCAGAGCAGGGACCTGCTTAAAATGGGATGAGGGAAGTTTTTAACTGGTTCATCCATCTCCTCCTGTCTTCTCCTCCCAAATTAAGATCCCAGGAGAGTGTGTGCAGTCAGACAAATCACATCATTCCCAAAATGTGGTTCTGGAGGCCAAATCCTTCTTTTAGGTATATGTCTGATGCCAGGCAGTGCTGAGCACTGGTGGCACTGTGCCCACATTCCCAGAGAGCTGTCATGGCTGGAGGGACAAACTGCAGCCGGCAAAAAGGATTCAAATATTTATTTTAATTACTAGAAATTGCTTTTTTCTCTGCTCAAAATTTTAAAAAAGCCCAACTTTGGCAACTTCACAAAAAACAAGGTGGATATTCTCAGCTATCCAAGGTGCCTCCAGTGCATTTTTAATGGGCTTTGCTGAGGGATCCTCCTGAAAGCAAAAATCAAAGAAACTATGAGGAAATGCCTCAAAGTTTCTAAAACTGCCTGAAATCCTGAGAATCCCCAGGTGTGGGGAGGGCCCTCCTTGCCAGGGGCTGACAGGAGCAGCTCAGCCACAGGGTGAGGCAGTTCCATGTTTCTCTCTTAGGGCATCCCGGGGCTGAAGGGCATCAAAGGAGACCCTGGACCAAAAGGACACAAGGTAGGGGACACGTGCCAGGCACAGCAGGGATGCTGGGCACAGGGTGGTATTTAATTTGCTGAATGCCATCCCTCATTCCCCTCTTTCTGAGCCCTGATGGCTGCAACATCTTTCTCTGGGGGTTGGCCACCATGTCCCCAGGCGCTGGGAGATGGAAGCTTTAGATTTTCTCCCAAATCCAGTCCTTTTCCAGCTTTTCCATCCTCCTGGAGTAGCAAGCAGCAGTGTGGAGCCTTTTAATCAGCATTGATGCTGATGCACCACGAGCTGAACCTCCCTTGTGCCATTTCTGATGGATCCTTGGCTGGAAAAGCCCATCCCATCCCATCCCATCCCATCCCAGCTGCTCAGAGCCTTCAGGAAAATGAAACTTTGGGAATCATTAAAACTTTAAATTTATTGTCAGCTCAGTGAGCAGCTCCTGGGAGGGCAGGCAGAGGGGAGGCTGTGCTGGGATTTTTTCCCTGCTTCTGGTTTCAGCACACCAAGAATCTTCTTTATTCTCTCCAAGTGCTTCCTGGCAACTTCCAAGGTTTTCCTGAGAGATGTTTTAGTCTGGGATGATCCTTTCATCCCTGCTGCTGTCTCTGTCCCCAGCAATGTGGGTGCAGTGGATTCTCTGGAACCAAAAGGATGTGTGTTTGGGGATTTTTGCTCCAGAATTTTGCAGCCAGCCATAACTGGGAATTTCCCCACCCACACTGCTGTCCTGGGGGTCCTGTCCTTCCTTTTGCCACCAAAGCTCTCCCTGACTCTCTCCTAGGGCGAGAAGGGCAGCAAGGGTGACCTGGGCCAACAAGGAGATGATGGCTTCAAGGTGTGTGACAGGTTTTGCTCTTTTCCTTCCCCCTGGTCCCTTGTCACCCTGTGTGACATCCTGCCATGTTTCCAGGGCAAGCCAGGGCCTCACGGTGTCCCTGGGAGGCCAGGACCCAAGGGAAAGCAGGTAAGGGCAGGATGGAAGGGGGTGTCAGGGACTGAAAGGAGTATTTGGGGTGAATTTATTGTTTTTCCATATAAAATCCTCCTGAGGAAGGAGCTGGGTTGTAGAAGGATGCCGGGCTGGGGGATGTCCTGTGCAGTGCCCTGAGCTCCTCTGTTGTCCTTGCAGGGTGACACTGGGCCCCCTGGCCCACAGGGACACCCTGGAATTCCCGGGACACCGGTGAGTCCTTCCCCCTTCCACAGGTTTGGGGTTCACTCCTGGCCCCACAGGGATGCAGCTTGGATCCCACCTGCCTCCCTCTTATTCTGGTCCTGTCCTTTCCCTCCAGGGTTTGTCTGGACCCAAAGTAAGTCGTGGGGGGCAGCTGGAGCAGGGTCAGCCCTGCCGTGGGACCCCTTTCCTCCTTCCCACTCCAGGGGTGCAGGGGGCCCGTGGGGGTGCAGCTCAGCACAGCAGCATCTCCCACCTTGCTTTCCTTCCCTTCTCCACCTCCTCCTTTGGCAGGGGCTGAGAGGCTTCCCGGGCCTGCCAGGCCCCAGGGGCACACCGGGGGTGCCGGTAAGCAGAGCCACCAACGCCCCTCAGCCCAAAATCTGGGCTCCTCACTCCCCTAAACGAGGCAGTGAGGCCCTGCCATGCCGTGCTGTCATTCCATGGGGATGTCCAGCTGCTGGCACTGGTGGAGGAGCTGCTGAGGGGCTCGTGGGCAGCAGCCAGTGCCACCAGCAGTGTCATTGTCCCCCAGGGTCTGGCCGGCCCCCCTGGTCCCAGCGGGCCCGCACTGATGCTGTCCCAGGAGGAGCTGCAGGTGAGTGACCCTTGCCCAGGAGGGAAGGGGCTGTCAGGGATGCTGTCCCATGTCCTGCTGCTTCCGAGGTCTCCTGCACACCAGGACCAAGAAGATCCAGCTACTCCCTCTCCCCCCATGCTTGTCCTTGTCCCCTTCCACGTGCCATCCCCTTCCTCCAACACCTGATGATGCTCCTGGTCAGCTTGGTGGTATCCACTCCTTCTTTTTTCAGCACCTCATTTATTCCTCCAACCACCTGAATTACACCGTGGTCTGGGCTCTGCTGGACACCCTGAGCCGGGAGCTCCAAGCCCTCGTGGAGCATCCCAATGGCACCAAAACCAACCCAGCCACCACCTGCAAGGAGCTGCTGCTGGCTCACCCCGGCCTGCCCGACGGTACCAGGGCCATGGGGGCCCCCCTGGACCTGGCCTGGTCCCCAGAGCCTGTGAAGGGACAGGCAGCTCTTTGAAATTGAGGGAATAAGGATTTTGGGGAATGATTTGGGGCTTCATGGGCATACTTGGAGAAATGGGCTGGCAGCCAGGCGGGGTGGGATGGCACTGTGTAGCACCCTCCCTGTGCCAAACCTGGGTGGCAGGGGCTCTCCTCTCCTCCCTCCAGGGCAATACTACATCGACCCCAACCAGGGCAGCCCCCAGGACGCACTGCTGGCCTTCTGCAACTTCACAGCTGGGGGGGAGACCTGCATTGCCCCTGTCCACAACCAGGTATGGGGGGGCTTTTATGGGGCAGCCAAGGGACCCCTCAGGGTGGGTGGGGACAGGGGCTGGTGGAGCTGGAGAGGAATAGGGTGACCAATTCCTTGCAGTGGTGCCCAGTCCCTCGCTGAGGTGCCCACTGCCCTGGCAGGGAGCTGTTGGAGCATTCTGGAGTGAGGATCCTGGTCACGGTGTGTGCCAGGCTGCAGGGACACACAGGGGCTCTGTGCTGGCTCCTTGTCCTGTCAGTGCCACTATCCCCTGCTGGGACAGCATGACAATTGTCCCCACTCACCTCAGGTCCCCATCAAGGCTTGGCTGAGCACCTACAGCTCTGAGAACACCTTTGAGTGGTTCAGCACCCTGCCCGGAGGTTTCCTGGTGAGTGCCCAGCTGGAACAGCCAAGGGGACACAGAGCTGAGGTCGGGGGTCCCCAAGTGCCACCCTGCAGTGCTGGGACAGCAGCCGGCTCCCCTGGCTGTGCACAAAGGGATGTGACACCTTCCGAGAGGAACTGCAGCGCTAAACAGGCGGCTGGACCCTGCCAGGGCTTAGCCTTGGGGGAGCACAGCCCCCTGAAGCATCCCCCGCATCCCGATTTCCCTCCCGCTGTCCCTGCAGCTGGAATACGCGGGGGCCAGCGCGGTGCAGCTCCGCTTCCTGCGCCTGCACAGCCACCGCGCCGCACAGAAGGTCTCCTACTCCTGCAGACCGGCCCCGAAGCGCGGCCGGCCCCAGCCCGACAAGGAAATCCGCTTCCTGGCCGACTCCCGGGATCGCAGCTATGCTGCCAGCCTGCAGGGCTGCCTGGTGAGCCTGGCCCCGCGCAGCCTTTGTGGCTGGAAAAGGCTCCCGGCATTTGGAGAGCCCTTTGGAGAGTGTTTGAACCCCCGCGGTTTGGGATGGGGATGGAGAACATCCACTCCCCGGGCCCAAGGAGCTTCCTGGTCTTGGGATGCGGCAAGAGATGGGGGACAGGGGGGAGGTCACCACCCTGGGACAGCCAGGAGGGGCTGGGGATGGAGACCGGCTGCAACAAGGAGCAGCCAAGGGAGCTGCGGCCCTCAGCTGAGGGGTTTGGTGCCACTCAGCTGTCCCCGGTGGTCATTTCAGCTGGACAACGAGTCCTCCATCACGGACACCATCTTCCAGTTCAGCACGGAGGAGCTGTGGCTGCTGCCCCTGCGGGACCTGGCTGTCTTCCACAACGGCGACGCCTCGCACCAGTTTGGTTTCACAGTCGGACCAGTTTGCTTCAGCTGAAAGTGGAGCCACCCAAACCCAGCCAGCCGGTTGTGTCCCCACCCAAGAGCCATCCCAATGGGGACAAGTGGAGCTGGGGGTGGCACAGGGCTCCCACCTGCTCCACAGAGCTGCCGGTTCTCTCCAAGCTCCGTGTTTGGAGCTGCCTTATGCCCAGGACTCCACTTCCTTCTGGAGTAGAGGAATATTGTTTACAGAAGTCATTTCTCTATAAATTATATATATATTATATGTGTATATATTATATATGAGAAGGTGCTGATTTAATGATTGCTTGGGGGAGGTTTGTGTAATTATAATCGCTAGAAACTGCAAAGAAAAAAAAAAAAACAAGGAGAAAAACTAGTGTCAGCTTTGGAAAAGTGGAAGGAAAAGTGCTTTTCTTTGCCAGGACCAAGTGCACAAATGGTTTTAGCCTTGATTGCCCAGGACTGGGTAATCAAGGGCTGGGAAGTGGCCCTGGTGAGCCTGGGAGAGCCCAGTTTGGTGCTGCTCCAGCACCTCCCTCCCAGCCAGGCACCAAGTACTGCAAAGGGGTGAAAATGTTAATGCCCCCCAAACCCTGCCTCTGTTTTGAGTCTCCATCTCCCTGAGAGGGATTTTAGTGGTGTAGAGCCAGGCATAGGAGCACTGGGTGCCTTTGTGGGCATCTGCACCTGCTGGCAATTGGGGAAACTGAGGCAGGGGCAGCTCAGCACTCCCTGTTCCCAGGTCTAATGGGGATGGTTGGAATGTCCCAGCATGGAGCAAACATCTGTGTGCTTCTAGTCACAGCTGGAAGGAAAGTTCCCCTTTGTCCCGTCTTTCAGTAGGGAAAATAAAATCACAGAATCCTAAATAGTTTGGGTTGGAATAGAATTTAGAGACCATCCAGTGCCATGGCAAGGACACCTCCCACTGTCCCAGGCTGCTCCAAGCCCCTCCAGCCTGGCCTTGGGCACTGCCAGGGATCCAGGGGCAGCCACAGCTGCTCTGGGCACCCTGTGCCAGGGCCTGCCCACCCTCACAGGGAACAATTCCTAATTCCCAAGATCCCATCCATCCCTGCCCTCTGGCAGTGGGAGCCATTCCCTGTGTCCTGTCCCTCCATCCCTTATCCCCAGTCCCTCTCCAGCTCTCCTGGAGCCCCTTTAGGCCCTGGCAGGGGCTCTGAGCTCTCCCTGGAGTTTCTCTTCTCCAGGTGAGCACCCTCCAAAACCCCAGCATTTTTAGGGTGCAAACCCCGGGTGCCGAGTGCGGGGGGGAGCAGCAGAAAACCCCTTGGGCTCTTCAGATCAGCCCCGGGACCGGGATGCGGCGAAGGGAAAGCGAAACCCGGCGTGCGGAAGCGCCAAAGCCGCTGTCCCCAGGCCTGAGGGCGGACTGGGATGAGGGGAGGAGGGGACGAGCAGGGGCCCGCCCCGGCCCGCCCCGCACTACAGCTCCCGAGGAGCCCCGCGCGGCGCCACAGGGCCGCGACAGCGCCCGACAGCACC
>WBNO01028503.1:45195-66913 GCA_013400575.1 Peucedramus taeniatus | reverse complement strand
GAGGGGGCCCGGCACGGCCCGGCCCGGCCGCTCCGCCGCAGGGCCCCTCCACGGTGCCCTTGGGGACCGGGTTTTATTTTGAGCTGTTTTATTTATGTTCCCATCTGTTTCATCTCGCTGTAGGCGTGAGGAAGGGACTGTCAGTAACTCCAGGAAGCTGCAGGACGTGTCGCGGTCAGTCTTCCCAGGGAGGTGGCCAAGGGAAGAGGACGGTGTGGCAGACAGTGCTGAAGGCCTCAGGTGAGGCGATGTGGGCTCTGGCGCTCCATGCACTGTCTGAAAAATGGGGACTGGTGCTTCTCTCGACAGCAGCGCCACGGGCCGGGCAAGGATGCTGGCCAAGTTCTCCGGCGTCCTGCGGCCCTGAGCAACCACAGCGGGGTTCCCGTGCTCAGAGGCTGCGGAGCTCTTTGGGCAGGCAACCCTGTGGAGCTCCGCGCTTTGCAAAGCTCTGTGCCGGGATTTCATTAGCCCCGCTCTAGGAAGAGCCTGCCCACGCTAAGGCAGCCGGCACACGGAGGCTGAAGGCTGCACGCCCGACTGCTCCCCGTCTGGCTCTAGGGCATCGGCCGTGATGGACAGCCGGAGCAAATGGCTCACAGGGATTAAAGTCAAGGCTGTTAGACCACCTAAGCAAATATTTATTTAATATGAGCCCTTCAATTTGCTGAGGGTTTCCTCTTCTGTACTTTATGTCCCTTGCTAAAGTGTGTTTTCTTGCAAGATATCCAGCGTGGATCCAGCTAGAAATGGAGAGTTCACAACCCACATCTCAACCCACATCAAAACAAGCTTATTTGGCTTTGCTATTTCAGACATGCTTCATTTTCCATTTGATTTTGTTACATTTTATCCCTCTGCCTGTGGTTCCTATAATACCTGTCCCCAGTAGTTAAAAGAGCTCTTTAGCACCCGGATTATTCTTCTCATGAAGGTATTTATAAGACAGCTCTGGATCTTTCTCATAACCCCATCAGCAGGAAGGCTTGCCCTGTGCTACAAGGCAATCCCTTCGAGCCTTTTTTCAGCTTCATGAGGCCTTCTGCATTGCTTACAATTTTTCAGCAAATGAATGTGACTGCCCTCACTTCTTGCAAGCAGTGTTAGCGTGTAACATGCCAAATGGAAACATGCACCTGGATGTAAAATCAAAGGCCCTGATTCCTGTTCACATTGGAGACCTTTAACTAACTCTGGCAAATTACTTTTCATTTAGATCCAATGTACAGCTCCCCTAAAATGTTGGTGTTGGAAAGGGGCCAGACTGTAAATAGGAGTTGACTCTCAATTATTTTTATTGACTGAATACCAAACCACTGACCATACCTCTAGGGTTACTGCACTTTTGCTCCTTTGGATTATTAGACTGGCACTCACATACCAAGAGTTGTCTGTGCACATGTCCTTGTATTTTATAGTGAAATACAAAGATTTATTTCCATCTTGTCTTATTTAGTGAGAGCAAAGGTGCAGTTCCTGAGGGGGCTGCTGCCCTGTGTTAGATTGGATATGGAGACCTGACTGACTTCTCTCCAACCCTACCTTGTCATAACTTCTTTCACTCCTTCAGTGGATACACATGCCTGATTTATGTCAGCATTAATAAAATAAGAATCAGATCTGCTGCTTGTGCCCTAAATTTCCATTACCCCAGACCACCTGCTAAGACATCCTTGCTTCTGCATTCACAAATTTCCTTTGTTCCCTTTCAATACGCCATTAGTAACAGCTAAATAGGGGGGCTGAAAGGCGATAAATACATCTGCATTTCTAAGCATGGCTGATGCTTTCTTTCCTTAAAATTACTAACATGTGGCATCCATTTGCCTGAGTCATTAATTCCCCTTTTACGGAGACTGCCTGTGTTATTTTTATGCTTTATCCTTGATGTTTGCTTACACTGTCCCTGTTTTCCATGTCAGAGAGCACAAGGTGCTGTACCCCATTAAGGATGACTAATACACAGACAGAGAGGAAAAAAGAGAAAGATAAACCAGAAAGAAATGCATACTAAAACCAGCACAGAGTACTTAACTGAAAAACCCTGCTGCTCACATGAAAGCAGTCTGGGAAAGGAGACTATTAGAAAATGAATGCACATGACTGAGGTGGAAATACAATTAAGCCACCAGAGTAAAATAACAGAAAATGTAGTAGTAAGGTTAATAATAAACTCCCACCATGAAAGCACAAAGTGTAGAAGGGAAATTACACTGCCAGTCATCATCTCTTTATTAGGAAACTCATTTAAACCAGAGCAGTACCACTCCTCTTAATGGAAAATTTGGATGGGCATGAGCAACACTGAACTGGTAAGAGGCAGCCATGTCCATGAGAGCTCTACACAGATTTAAAGAAAGGATAATCCTGCTGCAGATGCTAATGCAATATTTTCATTAATTGGTTTATGCACTTATGGTACATGTGCATCAAAGCACAGCTTATTGCTCACTACTACTCCCTTGGCTTCCTTTTATCTCATTCTGCCTCACCTACCTTGCAATTTAAAGCCCTATATTTCAATTTCATGACAGGACAATCTGTAGCAAAATCTTTGCTCCTCTCTGCTTCAATCATCCCGGCTCATCTGATTCCTGCTTCACCAGTACTCAGCTCTCTTCATATTGCCTGTCCCAGTTTCATGCTTTGCGCTCCGAAATCATCTCCTTCAGTTTATTTTCCCTGCCTCTGCCTTTACTCAGAAGCTAGCCCAATGCACTTGGCTCCTTGTGCAGCTGGATCACCTTTTGTCGGGAGTTGGGGGTGTTAATAGACTGGAGAAATCAGGAACCTTGTGGTGGGCAAGAAGGGGACTAGGGATTGGGATGTGCATAAATGTGGCTGCCTGCACAGCTTTTGCCCAACATAAAAGTCAATAACAGTGAAACAAAAATTTTTATGAAAACAACAGATTTGCAAAAGCATTTCAGGTCTGTTTTTTATTGAAAGCGAAAGCTCTGTCAATACAATTTGCTGAGGCTCAGAGACCTTTAAATAATTAGAATAACTCTTCTGCATCTAATTTGAAAAGTGCAAGGGTTGCCAAAATAGATGTTGTTTCTGTGTATTCCTCTGTGGGTATATATTATAAGCACACACTCATATGCATTCATATTGGGAGCTTGTAATCCTTAGCTGTAATTCTCTAACTACAAATTCCCAAGGTACAGATACCAGTGCAAAATTTCACAATTTTTTTTCATATTTTACCATTGCAATAATGTTTTAAAACAATGTAACTACAGTGCCAAATGACAAGTCATCTTCAAATTACTTTAAACCCAAATGTTAAGCACCCAGGGAGGCTTAAAAATAGAGAGTTTGGGCTGAGTGCACCATTCCCAATGATCTTCAGAGCCCTTCCAGAACCTTCTTCAACACTGTGAAAAGTGCATCTGCTTTGAGTAGGAGATTCTCACATTCTGTGCGCTTTCTAGATGTAGAAAACTACTGCCTCCATGTTTGTCTGCTGTACCATTCTGTACTCTCAGGTGGTGAATACTGTCATGGACTTATCCATGGCCACATGCTTTGAGGTGTTCAAGCGCGACCTCCCTGGTGACACTCTGAGGTGTACCTTCTCCAGTGTGGCCTCATCCTCAGGCCACGTCCCTTCAGAGGTACAACTACTGCAGCACAGATATTTCAGGTGTCCTGCACCCACATTCACTCATCCACTGGTGAGAGTCTCTTCAACTCAAGCTCTCACTAGAATTCCAGCCTGTCCAGTACAGCAGTACAGAAACAGCAGCAATGTCCTGGCCATCAGCCAGCCCAAGCTGTTATCAAAATGTTCCCAAGCACAGCAGAGTAAGATGATAAGCAGCACAGCAAGCAGCGAAAGCAGAAAGCAGCCACTAACGAGCACTCGTCTCTGATACGCAGTCAGGCAAGCGAGCCTCATGGCAAGCACAGAAGCCTGCCCATTAATAGCTAAACAGCAAGAACAGCTACAAATTCAATCCAGCACATTCTAATCAAATCTGTCATTATCATGGACACTTTGAGCCCCATGTTGGGCACCAAAAAGAAATGTTGTGGTTTAGGCCCAGCCACCAACTAAGTTCCACGCAGCTACTTGGTCTGCCCCTCACCTCAGTGGGATGTGGAAAACAATGGGAAATGTGAGAAAACTCATGGGTTGAGATAAAGACAGTTTAACAAGTAAAGGAAAAAAGCAAAACCAGAATTCATCCACCACTTCCCATGGGCAGACAGGTGTTTAGACATCTCCAGGAAAGCAGGGCTCCATTACATGTAACAGTGACTTGGGAAGATAAACTCCATCCCTCTAAAAGTCTCCCTTGCCTTTTTCTTTCCACTGTTTTACATACTACTTTATATATAGCATGACATCATGTGAAGGGTATGGAATATTCCTTTGGTAGCTGGGGTCACCTGTCCTAGCCATGTCCCTTCTAACTCTTTGTGCACCCCCAGCCTCCTCACTGGTGGGGTGGGGTCAGAAAAGGCTTTGACACTCTGCAAGCACTGCTTGGCAATAATGAAAACATCCCTGACTAATCAGCTCTGTTTCCAGACAAATCCAAAACATGGCCCTATTATTGGCTACTGTAAAGAAAATTAACTCTACCCCAGCCAAAACCAGCACAACACTTTGAAGAGGAGTCCTATTTATACAAATATATATACATATGTAAAGATTACCTATGTATGACTGGAACACCGCATTAAATATGAAAATGGGTAACTTTACACATGGACAGCGGGGTTGAATGCACCCTCAGCAAGTCTGAAGATGATGCCATGTTGAGTGGTGCAGCTGACTCACTGCAGGGAAGGGATGGTACCCAGAGGGACCTTGACAGGCTTGAGAAGTGGCCCATTCCAACCTCATCAAGTTCAATAAGACCAAGTACAAGGATGTTTCATCATTGGAATTGTTCAATACCAGGCTGCATGGAGCTTTGAGCAATGCAGTCTAGTGGAAGGTGTCCCTTATCATAGCAGGAGGGCTGGATCCTTGGAGATCCCTTCCAACCCAAACTATTTTATGAACACCAGATATGTAATACTCTCTCCAGTTGCCTTTCCTATCCTGAAGAGAGAAAGAATCTTAGTATAAGGATGTGGAAAGCCAGCTGGAGCTGTGACCTCCCCAGTGCTTTCACCTCCATCCCCATCCAGGCTGCTGAGGGAGCATGGACTTGTACACCCCACTGGTGTCCCAGCACCAGCACAGCAGGTGTGGTGAGGAGGCTGCCAAAGGTTAAAAAAACAGTCAGACCCAAGAGGAAAGTGAGGGAGAAATTCATGAGAGCAGAACTGCCTAATGTTTCATAGTATCTTGTTTTTCATGTGGGGGTACTTATACAGGAGGGGTGAGGGTAAGCGGCAGCTTTGTTTCCGAGAGCTGCCTTTTGCTCCAGCTGTTTGTTGGACTTGCCACTGGCAGGATTTGGTCTTGCATGCTGTTTTCTCTTTTGATTTTAGCTCGCTGTGCCCTGGGGGAGCCTTAGAGAGCTGCATCCCTTCCCCCTGCCTGCCTTTATTGCTGGTGTTCTCTGTTTTCCTGCAAATTGTTTTCTCTGCTGCTGCAATGGGTTTTCACACGTTGAATTTCTTTCTAAGGTTTTCAAGGCTGTGATGGCCCCCAGTAAGAAATCCCTGGAAGCAAATGAGTTTGTATCAACCAAATGAGTTTGTATCAATCAAACTTGGACAGAAGGAAGTGCAATTAACACTTAAAGTCATCAACACACAGCTCGTAGCAGTGTGGTGCTGAAGCCAGGCCTTTAGTGTTCAGATCACCATAAGGCTTTGCTGTAGGGCTGACCTAACTGAGCCCCCTCACAGAGTACATGGATGCCATCAAGTTATGTTGACCACGAGGATCCTGGTACCAGCACTGGGCCCTGCAGGCAGTGCTGTGGTCACCCTCCTCCTCTGCTGGGCTCCTGGCCAGTCTGAGCCCTTGAAAGGCTGGTCACAGAGGAATGGGCAGGGATGGACACAGGGTGCAAGGGAATGATGCCTCCTTTTAAACACACTGTAGACATGTAGGCTGTCTCCCAAGAGAAACACTAGAAATACTCATTCATAAACGAAGAGAAAGAACTAAAATGGCTGGAGAAAGCAGACCCCATATTTTATTTAATACCCTGGTGATCAGTGAAACTCAGTTTAGAAAGAAAGAAATGCAGGGTCAGCACTTCCACAGCATGGGAGAGCTCTGAGCAACACTTCCCATCATATCAGGTGGAAGCACCAGGTGATATGAAATCCCTTTCTCCTCCCTCTCTGGCCCTGTGATTCCTGCCCTTGCTGGCATCCACCCAGTGGCATCACTTCAGTCAGTCTATAGAAAACCACAATTCTATAGAAAAGCACAATTTTCTATAAAAATCACAATTTCTTTACTCCCTTCATTCCTGGCACAACTGGCATATATCCTTATGGAGAGGACATGCTTCTGGAAGGTGGAAAAAATAGGCTTGAGGCATCTCAGCTGGGTTTGGACTGAAGGTAGCTGCTGAGCTACTCAGTCAAGGAGATGCAAGAGTAAAACTGGTTCATTGAATCCTGGAACTGGCACATGGGGATGTATCCCCACTTTAGGTGTCAGCAAGATGGTGCTGAAGCTCAAAAGGAAGGTTTGTGGGTGGCACTGGGTAAGAAAATTGAGGTTAGGGGAATCAGACCTTTCTTAAATGCTAGTCCTAGTAGTAGAAAAAGGGAAGAATCCCTGGTGTGTATTACAACTGACTGTATGGTAGCATAGCCTCTACATTTATTTCTCCTTCAGTTAAGCTAAAGCTTTAGAAGAAACAGTTAAAAACATGTAAATAAGAAGTGACAGAATGCAGACCTTAAACACCTACTCTGATAACGTAAAAAAAGCTTTTAGTAGAGGGGAAAGTAATCCTCTGACAGAAAATAAACCTTAGGGAGAAAAAATATGCAACAGCTGAAATTCAAGGGTGACAGAAAAGGGTATTCCTTCAGGATTGAAATAGGATCCAGAAATCATACTTTAAAAAAAAAACCAAAAAACCCCCCCAAAAAAAAACCCGCCAAAAAAACCCCTGTCAAACCTAAATTGTGCTAGTATTTGCAGTCCCTGAACAGCTCCATTGTCCCTCTGCTGCGGTGGGTGAAGTTCTCACTATATGGCCTTCTTTGCTATGAAATTTAAATTACTTAACTATAAATTGCTTTCCAAACAATAGCACCTTGCATTTTAGTCAAAGTCACTGGTGATATTTCTAGGTTTCCTAGAAATGCATTCAGAAAGACTTCTATTGATTTAGACCTTCACACAGATCCATTATTCTCAGCAAAATTCTCCAGGGGGTGAAGTTTGTTTTTCAGACCATGCTCAAGCCAAACAGTCCTGCACCAATCAGATATGGCATTTGACAAAAGTGGCTTGGGGAAGATAGAGACATGGAAAAAAAATGTAAGAAAATTGTATTATTCTGGATGTTTAATTCGATTTTCTTCCTCCTGGTTTCACCCCAAGACCTTTTTCTGGTGCAAGGCTGGAATGAGTAACTGAGCCTGACTATGCCACACTCATAATTCACTGTGTGAATTATTTTGGCCCCAGCCTTGCCGTGAACCTTGTGCAGGTGTAAAAGTCTGTCTGCAGTTATGGACTAAGGAGTCCATGTAAGATCAAACCCTCTGCAAGTTGATGCAGGGAGCTTCTGAGTTACCTGGGAGAGTCCTCAGTTCAGCTGGAGGAAAGAGTAGAGCTCTGAGGAGCTGCAGGGGACAGAAGTACCTACACAGGAGGGAGCTCTTTGCCAGCCTCTACTGAAGCTGGAGGAGAAGAAAATGGGCTTGCTCAGGACCTACTTGCCTGTTTTTTTTGTAAGACTGGAAGGACTGCTCTTGCTTAGGTGCAGATGCATTTTATATTTGGGGTTAATCAAATTCTATTGTCCTTTTACACTCTGCATTAAACAAGAGCACTGAGCACAACTCTGTTTTGGGAAAGTTTGATAATGAGACCCCAAGAAAACAAGAATAGGGAATTGCTAAGGATGAAGCTTCTTCTTGGAAGGTGTCCCTTAGGCAGGGCTGTGTGTGTGTCTGAGTGTTCTGCACTCAGATATCACTTCTTGGGCCAACAGTAGTGACAAAGCAAAGGGCAGCACAGCTGGGACCAGCACTGCAGGGTCCTGTCTGAGGAACACCCCTTGGGCCAGGGCTCACTGAAGGAGGTGAGAAGCAAGAAGCAGGCAAAGCCCTGAAAAGTTTTGGAGTTTGTCTTTGAATATTTCTCTTTTCTATGACTGGGGAAGAGTTGCTCATCAAGGGGAGGCAGATAAAGTAATTTGGTCTCCTTGGTTTCCGGGCTGTACTCTGAGCCAGTGCTGTTTGACTTTTTCAGGGGGTACCAGGTAGGTAGTTTAACCTCATGCAATCTTCTGCAAAGAAGCCTCCTGTCATACAAGTGATATCACTGTCCCTAAACTTACTTTACTTAATCTTTATGTTTTGAAATCTGAGAGGCTAGACAACCTTTATTTCTGGGGTTCTTTTTCTGCTTAATAAATATTTCCCGTGTTCCTTATATCACTTTAGTGTCTGCTTCTTTTTTTTTGTTTTCTCTTAATTGTGATGGTAAGAAATCACAAAAGTTTTCTTTCCAGAAAGCTATAAGCAGCTGAAGAAAATATTTTAATAATGAAAATGCCTGGTTTATTGCATTTCTGTCTAGAGCAGCAGTTCCTAGAAGGTATAAGAAGCACATAGCTCCTTTTTGAGGAGAAAAGGTCTGTTAAACACACACCAAAAAAGCCTATTTAGCATTGAGGGAAGTATCTTACTTTTCTGTAAGAGCTTAGAAACTTCTCAGGCTTCCTTTTGTTTTCTACCTCTGTGCTAAAGTCACTTATTGTCTCTGAAATTAGATTATGCTGTGACTGGAGCTTTTTTATGAGCCACCAGTACTGTGAGACCTTCATCCTGGTGCATTCTGAGACTTCTTGTTCCCTGAAACAAAATAGTGAGCAAGTGAGGACAAATGCCTATGACTACATTACCCTGTAGTCATATGAATGACACAACAGGAATGTTACATGGAAGGCTTTGCACAAACAGTGGCTGATGGTCTGACACTGTTAAAGTCAGTGGCAGTTCTCCCACCAAGCTACCAAACGGTAAAAATTTCATTTAGAAATTAAAATTACTCTTGGCATCTGACCTGGCATTGTGAATACGCACCTGTATGGAGAGCTTGTGTGTGAGCAAAAGGAGCATGCCCAGGTGATGTTTTGCACCTATCAGAGAAAAAAAACTCTGGCATAAGAAGGAGGAGCTTTGTTGAAACGTAAAAAAACTGCATTAAAATGTAGAAGAGTAAAATTTATATCAGTCACAAAAAATCTCTCAAGAACATGAGAAATCTCAAAAAATAGGGATGATCATTGCTGTGCGATGCATCCAAGCAGAGATATTAACTGGTTTTCAAAAGAATTTTAATCTTGCTTTCTGCCTGGGCAAACTTAATTCATGCACACTATAAATACAGGTAGAAGTGAAGGCAATGAATTATGAGGAGAGAAAGGACTAGCAAACCCAGCTCTTAAAATAATATATATAATTTAACACTTAATCCTTTAAAGGATTCTGAGAAAGAGAAATAATTCAAACTTTAAATAGTGATCTAAAAAGGACTAGTCTCATGCAATGAATTTGGTGACTGTGACTCCATCTCTACATTGCAGTCTAGTTATAATAGTGAAATTAACATATTTATCAGACAGAGCTCAGGGTAGAATTTGAAATCACTGAATTGTGTTTGTTCATGGGGGTCTGCATCATAGATGAGGTTTTCTGAAAAATCTACTTAAGAATGCATGCTATTTTAAAAGCAATATGATTGATGGACACTCCAAGGAGTTCCTTTTTTCCTTTATTAATCACAAAATAAAGTTAATTTTGACCAGGTGCATCCATGAAATTAATTTCAACAAGAGGACAGGATAGATTAGCACAGGCTAGCTCTATTCATGTCAGCTGGTTCTGAGGAAATTTCTCCAAGAGTATTTCAGGATTTATCCTGAGCAACCTCTCAACTGTTAATGATCATTTATGAAAATTGCAGGTGAACGGGGAGGTTTTTACTGTGAAAAGTGAAAAACCCCTATATTTAGAGCAAGGCTAGAAAGAAATCTATGGGACATACAGTGATGCGTGAGTTTAACTTCAGTACCTTGAAATGCTCTCACTGAACAGTCACTTAAGAACCAATAAAAAGAAAATGTATAGGTTTTTAAAGAGCAAATCACATGATACCATCCTAAAAAAAATCTAAAACATGAATAGAAACCTAGCAAAATCTTGAGGAACCACAGACAGAATTCATATTGACTGTACCACAGCTTTTGATAATCCCACACAATATTTTCAGAAGCAAGCTGAAGAAAAATGATTCAGATAAAACTGTGAGGTGTATGTACAACTGATTGCAAATTACTGTTTGAGTTTGTCATTCAGTGTGTCTTTAAATGTGATGAGTCAAGAGTCAGGGCCCTGTAGAAGTTTGTCCTGATATGTTCTTTTCTGCTGCAGAAAAGGATTCAGAAGCTGACAATAGATTGCAATTGGTGCTAAATATAGTACTGCTGCAAGACATTCAGATACCCTTCTGGGATGCATTAACAGGTATAAAATATAGGAACTTGTTCCTTTTCTCAGCTTGGCATTAGTGACCTCAGTTGGAAAACTGTGTCCATTTTTGGGTTAGGTATTTATAGGAGAATGTAGCTCCATGAATCACAGAGCTCAGAGGTGAGCAACATGTATCCTAAAGCATGTGACTTCTTGGGAATTGCTGAAATAATTGAATCTGTTGTCTGGAAAGTCAAGGATGAAGTGAATCTTCACATGCATGAGATCTGTGCTCTTTCTCCAAAATCAGATAAACAAGTGATCTCATTTTCTGAGGGAAGGTAATATAGATTAGATGTTGTGCTTTTAATTGAAAGGCCAGTTGAGCATCGCTTACCGCAGAGGCAACCAGCATCCTCTACATTGAATGTTTTTAATAGCAGATGAGGATGGTGTGAATCTGCTCAATTTCACCTCAAGGATGGGGATAGACTAAATCAGGGGTGCTTGTTCTGATGACCATCCATGGATTGCTTAGATAGCTTGCCCAGTGTGTTGCCAGCCAGAAGCCAGCGAGACCTGGCTGAACCTTTGGGCCTAGCAGCCTCTGACCAGCTCACAGTTGCATAGAAAGATCTCTGATATGGTGCAGTGGATGTCATCTTCCCTGACCAAGGAAGGACCAGAGCTATTTAAGAAGGGTGATGGTTGGGAGCAGGCCCTGGCCAGTGCTGTTTGCTCAGAGCTCATTCTCTCCTCAAGGATCACCTTGAAAATGAAGGAGCCAAGAACAAGTTGTATGAATTACAAAGGCGGCAGCAGCATGCACCCAAATCTGCAAGAGGAGGAGATAACAGATGTTCCTGATCTAAAGATACCTATATTGAGGTCTTGGGATACCTGGTAGCCCATGAGCCTGGAGTTCAGTTGCCCATAACTGGCTATAGAATTGAGATGAAGATATCCCCCACTAGCTAAAAACATGTGGGAATCACTAGATTAAATTGTTTCTTGAGGTCATTTTTAATCTTACACTGCAGAGATTTCTATGAAGTAGTGGAATAATTTCACTCCTCTTTGGAATAACAGCAGGACTAAATATGGAAGAACAAAAAATATATTAAAAAATGGTGCAGTTACAGTATCCAGTATTGATAGAACAAGTTATGAGACTTTCATTTTTATAGTATATATAACAGATACATGCAGATTTGGAAGAACTGGTGTGTTAAACTGTTCTATTTGAGAATTTTACTGTATCTCATCTTCAGTGAAAAATTCAGGCAAATATCCGAACTGTGTTAAGCTGGATTACTTGAGAATTACAAAGAGTAATTTGAGAGGAAGGTTGTGACAGATACAACTTTGCCTTGTTTCACAAAAAGGATTAAATGGTTTTTTTTCTTCTCAAATGCCAAAA
The DNA here is from genome assembly GCA_013400575.1 of Peucedramus taeniatus. Taxonomy (NCBI): domain Eukaryota; kingdom Metazoa; phylum Chordata; class Aves; order Passeriformes; family Fringillidae; genus Peucedramus; species Peucedramus taeniatus. Next base: position 54,909 of record WBNO01028503.1, on the reverse strand, counting down.
CTGGTTAAGGATTTCTGAAAGAATAATATTCCTTAAAATATAAAATTCCACCTGCCAGGGAAGAAAACCTCTAAAGTTTCTGCATATAGTATCTCAGTGATATGTACTGAATTGCAAGCTTCAGGGCAAGAAATCTGTTTGGAAATATCTAATTTTAGTAATGCATGTCTCTAAAAGCTTTGGTATCATTACACTGGCACATGGGGGTGGATGAGGGTATATTTTTATTTGGGACCTGCCTCTTGTGCCTATCAGAGAAGTTCCCTGGCATGCCAACATCTGGCACAGACCTGTGCTCTGAAGGATCTCTCTGACAAAATGCCCCAAGTGCCATCTAAAGTCACAGGCCTACGTGCAAGTCCTGCAGAGCACAGCAGGGGTGGCCCATCCCTGAGGCAGGATTGTGCTTTCATCCAGCCCCAATGAATTGCAGTAAGTGCTACCACATTTCTGTATACAGTTCTCACCCTTAAAGAGATAAGAAATCAAAGTGTTCGAACATGGTGAATAGAAGTGTAAGCTGTTTACATAATCACTGTTTACATTCTGTTAGAGGTGACAAAATCATCGCCAAAAGAACTGTCAGTGTTGATAAAGACCATATCAGTAAACAGCAGATTAGGCAGGACACAAAAAGCCTTACAGACCAATTATACATAATTTGCCATGGACATGGTTTGAGAAAGAAATGCACACAATGACTTAGAGAAAATTGCTTAGCTTGGCCACATCCTTATTAACAAAACAAAAGTGCCTGAGGGCAAATTGTCCTTGGAAAAATAACTCCTGGGAATAATAGCATGTCCTCATCCTTTGCCTAGTGATGAAGAAGAGCCTTTTCCTCCCATTCCCTTCCCCCTGAAGCTGTCCTGAGCCTTTGCAAGTCTACCTGATGCATGTTTGCCCACAGCTTCTGAGACATCCTCTCACCCTTGGAAAACCAGAATCTCCATCACTAATCTGTCACAGGCCTTCGGCAGCTCTTTTGGGGGAATCTGAGCAGGAACTTCCTCCTACATTCCATCCCAGGTACCACAGGTTTGGGAGGTTGTGAGAGCTCCCTCTTCCCTGGTTTGCTGTTTCCTCCAATGAGCATTCCTGCATCCTGACTAAAGTTGTTAGTTATTAGTTATTATTACTCTCACTTTTCCTGCACTCATGCATCAACTGCAAGCACAAAGGCAAATCAAATCACCAGGGAAGTGAGTGTATGAGCCTATCAGCAGCTTACAGAAAAAATGTCTCTGCTGCTGTATTTTATCCCAGCTTTTTATGAAAAATTTTCCACCACACCTTCTGTGATGATCCTGTGGGGAATTTGTTGATCATATTTCAGAGTGACAGTCAGCTTACAACAAGTTTTCAAAACCAGAACATTTTGAGAAGGAGAAAGGTCATGATTTGTTTTCCACAGTTAGCAGTTATTGAAAAGGGTAATTTATAAAACCTTTAAAATTCCATTAAATTAACACAGATATTAAAGATAGATTTTCAAAAATTATAGCCTAAATAGGACTGAATTAATCTTTCCTAAGGATATTAACTATGATCTATTGGCTAAAAATCTTTAAAATTAATAACAAAAGAACAGGCTAGGAATAGGAAAATAATCTTTTAAGGAATACTTGGATGAGCTGAAATTACCTAAAATGCTTTTCCTGTGGAAAAAAAATATCACAGAAATCACAGAACACTTCATGAGTTTGTGAGGAAAGTGGAAAGGTCTAAGGAAAAAGGACATGAACAAGAACAATCCTGAGAAACACAGCCATATGATAGCCTTGGAAAGGAGGGAGAAGGATTATGAACAGAACACCTGACTATGAAAGAATACCATAGAAATGGAGCTATAACAAATGACAAAAAGAATCTAACTCTTCCAATTATCATATGAAAGGCATGGATACTAAATATTGTCCTTGACATGGCACTGACAAGATCTTGATCAGAACAATATTTCTTGTATTGAAGTCTGCGCTTTAAGAAATATACAGATGTAGCAGAAAGACCTTTACTTATTATGAATTTAAAAAAAAATTTCTAGGGAAAAAAATGGCTTTTTGTAGAAAAGCAGATATGAAGGGGAGGTATTGGTGCTAGTTGTCTAAAATGTTGCTATAAATGGGAAAGTGGTCAGCTATTTTTGATTTGCAAGGAGACAATAACCTATGAACATACAGTAGAAGTAAGGGTTGTGTAAAATATCAGAAGACCTTTCTTACCATCAGCACAGTTAGGTACTGCATCAGGAGATGGCTGGATTATCATCATGGGAAGTTTAGACAATTGCTCCTGGCTTGAGACCAGTGGTTGGTCTACATTTCCTTTTGTGTCTGGCATCTTTACCATTTGCTTCTTCCTAGCTACGTACCTTGATTTTTAAAGCAATTCCGTTTGTGCCACATTCAAATTCCAGCTGCAAGCTCTTTGTTTTGTTGGCCATATGCTTTCAAGCGCAGAGCAGTGTGCTGTGCTTGACAAGCTGGAAGGCTCCTGAGACATCCTGCTGGGACAGAGAAGAAATACTGGGAAGGTGAGCGAAAGGGGAAGGAGCAATATATTATCTCTGTGGCTCCATGGCAGCGCTACAAATACCACCAGCACAGAGCCTGTTCCTCAGTGCTGCTAAACCCAGCTAATCTCAGCTGAGTGTGCGAGCTCAGTGCAAGGGTACTGTGCAACTGTTACATTTACTGTATCACGGCCACTGCTAGGGTTCAATGAGAATTTCGGCGTGGGAGAAGATGCCATGAACAGATGGAAAGGCAGCAGTAATCCACAGACATATTGACAAGGCATGCAGGCCAACTGGGTGCTGACCAAGGCCAGCTGTCCCTTCTTTTTCATCTGGAGTATTTGAGAGGAAAAAAGATGCAGAGTTTCAAGTAACGCTCCCCAACCATGAGTTTCTGCATGGTGTTGATACAGTGTGACCCTGTTTTCATGGCCTGTCTTGCCCGAGACAAGGATGCCATCTTCACTGCCTTAGAAGCACCACCATTCACAGCTTGCACCAGGAGGCAGCAAACTCCTCTTTCTTTTTTGTATTGGATCTGTACAGGCAAGCCTGTCTAGAGGAGAAAAATGTGACCTTAGGGAGGAGATGATTTGAAAAGGTGCCTGCTCTTCCCTAGCCATAATAAATCCTTGGTTGTTTTGGGACTATAAGGTTATTGAACAAAGATCACACCTTCATATGTGCCTTTTCACATTGCCTGCCTAATGTCTCCCAGGAACTGATATGATTACTTATACACACATAAAAAAATTAGATAAAGAGATATCCCCAGTTTTGCCAGCTAGCTCCCCAAACTTCAGGTTTGGGGAGGCAGGTGTATGCCCTAGGTCTTTGAAATGATGTGACAGTGTCCAACTGCTCAAACACTACAGTGCCATAAATCACTCAGAGATGTCATAAATCACTTATCACCTCAGAGATACATCCTCAACACCCATTTTCAAAACACATCTTTATAAAAAACAGAGCAGTGTCAGCCAGTTATTTCTGTATGGTAAGGGCCAACCCAGAATTAAATATTATGCTATGAAATCTAGCCAAGACAAGAAACTTTCCTGTCTGCGGGCTCACAATATGAGGCGTCACCCGGCTGCCTTGCAAGAGAGTTTGCAAGCCTTGTCATATAATACCCACTTACCATGGTGATTGCAAGCTGTCTCAGTGTTACTGCTGTCAGCCCAGATCCGGTTTTGAGCAGCAAGATGGAAGATAACAGATTCATGCAGCACTGATTTAGTCTTCAGGTAGGGAGAATCATGCTTGCTGAGAAGTTTGATTGCATCTGGCAGTGCTGGTTTAAGTCCAAGCCTGGTTATGCCAAAACTATTCATTCTGTCAATAAAGCCTCAAGCAGGTCTGAAACATAAAGTTGTGGGAGGTTCCTTTATGATTTCAAGACAAACTGGAGCAGAATCTTTGACTTCTCAAGGACAAAAAACAAACTAAACCAAGCCAAACCAGAAATCATCAGCTTGAGGTCCTCAGAAAAAAATCACATGGTGAAAGAAAACATTTTCTTTGTGAGTAATTCCATAGAGTATCTTGAAACTGTTCCTCTTTTGAGGGCATTTTTTTGAGGGCTCTTTGAGACCCAAAGAAAAAATTGTGTGCCTGAATACTCCATCTGCTTGGGTTCTTTTCTGCTGTATCATGTAGTCTGCTAGAAGATATGTGTCCTTAAAAGCTTGCCTGACATTCACTAGGACACTGATGCTACAACAACATTACCTCATTAATACAACATTGCATTACAAAAAAACCCCATGGAATAAAACAATCAACCCTTTTCATATGAAGACCAAGGGTCAAGTAGCCTTTTTCAACCATGCAGTTTTTAACTTTCATCTCTTCATACTCAGGGTCTACTCAAAATATAAGCAAACTGAGTAGGTACCAGAACATAAGCAGAACTCAGGGGCTTCTGATATGAATTACGTGAACACAGGGGAGGAGCAGGCAAACAGCATAAGAACGGTCCTCTTAAATATAATCCAAAAGGGCAGATTTAAAAGAAGATTAAGAGTTTGCATTTCTGCTAATATTCTTGTAACTGGCAGTGGGGAGGGAGGAGAGGGAGGGAAAGTTGGAAGGATGGGTTGTGCATTAATTTTTCTTGGTAGATAAGCAAAGACACACTTCAATTTTTGTGTAACTGTGTTGCCCCTGAGGGTTGTCTTTGGATGCCACGTTTTGCTCAGCCCCACAAACCTTTGCCACTTGAACAAATGCAGTAGTTGTGAGATGTCACCTGGAATGTGGCTCAGCACCAGCAAGAAGGTCACTGGAGCAGGTTTCAGATGTGTTTGCTGTCAGCAGGTGTTTGGTGAGAGTGTTGATTTCCATCCATACCTGTGCCTGCAGGACCTCCTCTGAGCAGGTTCTTTGTGCATCCATTTCCCACCTCTTCCAGTCCTCATCACCAGAGCCTATGTCACAGAAACATAACTGAATCTTTCCAGTTCAGGATTCAGCTCTGCACTTCCAACTTACTTTGCCTTGAGTATAACAGATTTATTTTCACTTAAAACAAAAATGTTTAGTTTTGTGATGGCTTCCATCAAGCTGTGCTTAGCCCTGTTCACTCTGCACATCCCCCTCACACTGTGTCACACCCTGTCATGCCTGCCTCGCCCTGCTCTTTCCCTGCATGGCATTTCAGAGCTCTAGGGGGCAGGTGTGACACCCTGCTTGTACCAACCACCTGTGACCACAGCGGTCCAAATGGGCATTTGCAGCTCTTCCTTCCAGGAATCTGTCACTGGTTGCTATAGTGATAAACAAGTTGTCCTATTAGGGAAAGGAACAAAGAACTAGAGAAAATTATTTCAAAATGGCCTACGTGCATCGATAAACATGCAATCTCACTTCTCACTGTCAGCTTGGACTGCTGGTTTCCTGTTTCTGGAGCAGCATAGACCCCTTATATGTTATTTTAGCAAGTTTAGCCCAGTCCCCACAGCCTGTGTTTTCTGACACACAGTGTCCTGTGTGAGGATGTGGGGCTTTCTCTTCTGAGCTGGATGATTAAACTTCTCAGGGACTCCCATAACTGGATAGTATAGGAAAATGTGCTTTCTTAGAAAAACTGTTAGGTGGTCTAATGAGGCTGAAATAAGTGTAAGAGTAGAAGAGGACAGAAGAAATTATGCTTTTGCTGTATCCTGCGCTGCAGCTTCATTTTTTTGTACCTTTTTTGCCCCTTGCTGATGCCAAGATACCTCTGTGCAGACACTTGGAGTGGTGATCTGTGCCTATCAGATGGCAGAACATCACCTTCTCAGTAGGATGCCTGGCTTACACATTGGTCTTTTGGGCCTTCACTAATGTGTAATAAATCTGTTCTTGTTTGAGTCCCTGGACACACTGTGACTCCACTGAGATCAGGCTTGTGCACCTGAGTGTGCAGTACACAGTGGATGTTCTCTGACACTCCCGTGGGATGCAGCCTCAATGCCTTTTTTTTGGCTAATTACACATTTTGATTGACTGAGCGATGCCAAAAGGTGTAACTGCAAACACCAGAAACTACACTGCCTATATTTCATGCAGACAGGCAGGCTACTCTTTTGCCTGCTGTGATTTGAGTCACCTGGCACCTGGATTTACCCATCACAGAAGCCAGGTTGATGAGCCCCTTTGCATGCCAGAGCTAATTACCCACCTCCAGTCACCACCAGTCACTGCTTTTGAAAGAAAAATATGAAACAGCCCAAAGAAATGAACCATCCTTGGGTTTAATCTATTCAATTACAGCCATGTGAAATAGAAACTATTCCTCTCCAGTGTTTCATCCACTAGTTAAAAATAATTGCACATTTTTATATGTTTATCCAACTGATTTTGTTTCTGCTTCCCACGGGACTGTAATAGTTCTATCAGCTGCAGAACTTATGAAACAATAAATTTTAATAGCTTTATTTCAAATGCTATCTTAAACTCAGACCAACTTTCCAATAACTGGAAGACAAAAAAACCAAAAAACCCAAACAACACAGTTTTTAATATACCTAGCTTTAGCAAATCCTGATGTTCAGAAACTGGGGAAATTCAGATGGAGTAAGCAAAAGGCTTGGCCAGTTTGTCCCTTGCCAGGCATGCCCAGCTGAGAGGCTGCAGGGGAGTGCAGCAGAGGTCTCTACACAGAGCTGCCTGATGGGTGAGTGACCCTGAATCAGGAGGGGGACAAAGGCAAAAAGAGCTGAATTGTTTTAAGGATGGTGGAAGAGTAGATCTATTGCACAGTGAAGGCAACTCTCCTGCCACACCTATCCTTTTCTACAGACATTGGAGAGACTGAAAGCAATGAAGAAGAAAGGAGCCAGGGCACAAAATTGCTGGCTAGCATTACACAATCCCTTGTGACTGCATCCAGCCAGCATCTGCTGTGGGCTCCTGTTTGAAACAGGAAGCCTCCGTGGGCCTGTGGAGAGCGTTCCTAGGGATGGTGTTTCTTTAGTATGAGTGTGCATGTGCACACTTGCACACACAGTCTGCTCTCTAGGACTGTGCTAAGCATTCTCCTGCCAGAGTCACACATCCTCTGCTGGTAAGAAGCTCAAGAAACTGAAGTAAAGGTAACTTTTTTTGAAAACAAATGAAAAATTGGATGCCAAGTCCTGACACATCTCTGAAAAAAATCTTTGGAGAATGGAGGCAGCAGTCACAACACCATAATAGATAACCCAAGCCATAAACTACTGCAAACAAACAATTCTGGACCAGATCCTTAAGAGAAATGCCTGCCCACACACTCTGATACTACCCAGAATATGCACTGTGCTGCATACTATGTGTGAAACCATAGGAACAGCCTGAGTCACACACTGATTGGTACCATCCATCACAAGTTAGAAACTCGTCCTTTGTTTCAGAGTTGCACCTGAGGCCTCAAATCAAATGTGACAATTTTTATAATAACCAGTGCTAAGGTGTTCAGCTGAAAAAAGTATCTCTGTAGACAGTTTGCCCCCACAAATGGAGAGGTAATTTGACTGGGTTCTTCCAGCTTCCAGAGGAAGAACATTCTACTTTGCTTATCAAGAAACAATTTAATACAAGCAGTTGGCTTGTATGCAGTGCCTTCATTATCTTTTACCATTCCATCTGAAATAATCTGCACGTGAAGCTAACAGGGAAATGCTGCTGCATTATTTGATGTTACACCTGATGTGCCTGGCTCATGACCTCCGAGCCTGTTCTGTGGCACCTGAAAGTGTTACAATGGTTCTGAGGGGAAAATGTAGTCCTTGCAATTTGTTATCAAATAACCACGCGTCTCAAGGCTGTTACAGCAGCCCTGATGGCAGTAAAGGCACTAAGTATTTGTTAGCAAGCGTAGAGAAAGAGTTGCCAGCTTTCTGGAACACAATTAAAGAGATGGAAGATCACAGTTCATGGGGATACCTCCCTGGTGCTTACTCTTTGTGCTCCTTCCTAAACCGCTGCAATTACATTCAGCTATTCTTGTCGCTGCTTTTGCTAAGGTCTTACAGCCATAAACTATTAAGTATCCACTATGGGCTGTGAACACAACACACAAGTTAACTAAAGATAATATTTTTGGATGAAAGGTAATATAAAGAGAAAAACAGTATTTAAAAAATATTTTAATATGTTTGGCTACAAAGAATGCCAATTAAGCACATCCATTTGTAACCCTTAGTTTCTAGGTTCTGTCCCAATAAGTTTTTTAGAATCCTGACACGGTATCATAGAGTATCTAGAACTGGCAAGCTTAGAATTAACTTCTCCAAATGATTTCTGACTTGCAAATGAGACCAAGTAATATCTTCTTGGTATGTTGCTTTGATACACATGTTTGCATTATTTGAACGAATTACCTCTGTAAATAGAATTGTACTGGAAATGAGAAAACAATGGCGTGCTCAGTCACTGGAGAGACACAGTTTAGGTGATCGTCCTCTAGATAAACAGCACCAGCATAAAACAGGCAACTGTAATTTTGTGTCTGAGATGCTCTTGATTTGAATATATTGAACCATTTATGCTTGCTCCATTCCTCCATATTATTTCATTAATCACGTAACAACCCTTCCACTCCTCCACTAAACAGGCTAACTCTAATTATCTCTTTGCTACACACATGTTTCTTCGTTCAGATGTTCAGTGCCTGGACAGGTGTCGCCCTCACTTTCTCATGAATTTCAGCTTACATTACATCAGATCGATGTCCTCTGTGTGTGTGTCCTTTTGAATAACAAATCGATTGGGGATAGATATGAATGATAAATGGACAGAGTGCCCGCGTTATCTACGTTTGTTATACACATGCAAATGTGAAGGATGAATATAAAACAGGAAAGAAAGCAGTGGTGTAAGCCCAGGAGGCTGGAGCTCAGGCATCCCCCGTTTCTGCAAGCCATGCTATTCCTACCAAAAATCAAAGTATCAGTGACGAATCATTCTATTTCTTATCTCAAATAGCTCAGAAGCCAGTGAGAACATCAATCGATCTCTACGTTTTAATCAGAAAATCGTGGAGAGCTCAGTAATTTGCAAACTCTACTGCTGTGCTTCTGTGTTCTTAAGCAGCATGAAGTTTTAAAAGCATAATTCAAGCTGTAAGGAAGTGTTTAGTTGTGACAGCAGGGAGTGTTGAAAAATGCATCGGAAACTTCCCTGTGAGGAAAAGATTTGTAAGAGGTTTTAGACTGTGCATTTCATGTCTGTTGCAGCACCTGATGAATGGCTTTTTCTCAAAATAAAGACAAGCGGATTAATACGAAATTCTGATGTCCGAATGCTTTTTAAGAAGGAGCTTTCAATTCCGTGTGATCTCCGGGGAAGCTGCACGCCCGAACAACGGGGAGATGCGGTCGGTGCGGGGCGGGGGGCGGCACCGACAGACGGGCACCGAGGGGAGCTGCGGAAAATAGCCGCCTGATTTACAACTTCTTACTTCGGCCGAGGCAGGGGAAAAAAAACAAAACCCAAACCGAAGCAGAAATGAAGCGAGTGGCTCTCCGGCGCTCCGAGGGGTAGGTAAGTACTCGGGCACGGACCCGTCCGCCTACCCGAGCCCTGCCCGTCGGCGCTGTCCCGGGGAAGGCGTCCCGGCCACCGGCCGAAGTTGTCGCCCGCCGCGGAGAGAAGCAGCACCCCGTCGCCACCCGAGTCCCCGTCGCCACCCGAGTCCCGGCGCGGCCCCCGAGTTCGCCGAGCGCGGAGTTCGCCGA
>WBNO01028503.1:0-44556 GCA_013400575.1 Peucedramus taeniatus | reverse complement strand
CCGGGGCTGCCCCGCGCCACCGAGCAGCGCAACGCCGGCCTGGCCTGGCTGCGGCAGCGGCACCAGCACCTGCCGCCCCCGCAGCCCGGGGTGCTCTTCTTCGCCGACGACGACAACACCTACAGCCTGGAGCTGTTCCAGGAGGTGCGTGCGGGACAGGGGGGCGCGCTCGGCCGCCACGCTCCACCACTCTCCGCAGCCGCCCGCCGCGTCCCCACGAGGGGTACCCGCCGCTCCCCGCCGCTCCCCGCCTCTCCTCTGGCTCCTGCCGCTCCCCTTCCTCAGGCTCCCGCTCGGGGCTGTTCCACATCCCCGCTTTGCGGCGAACTCGGTGCCCCTAATCCAGAAACTCCGGGCACGGGAGAGTCGAGCCCGTTCCCTGCCCGGAGACCTTGCAGTGCCCGTCCCTCACCGGGGCTCCCCGGGGCTGCCTCTGTGTGACCACCGCTCTCTTGATTTTAAGTTCCTTGTCCCTCCTCTCCATACTTCCCCAACTTTTTACTGCTGTTTTCTCACTTCGCTGCCGAGCGAGGCAAGTTTGAGGTTTATATAAGGGATCCTGTGTTTTTGTCAAAACCGGGTTGAAAAGTGCTCCTTGGTTTGTTTTTTCCAGGCTGCATCCCTCTCCCTGTAGGGCAAACTCCCATCAGGAGTCGCAGTCCTTCGCAGTTTTTTCCTTGGCGCTAATGAATTAAGCCTTGCTGGCTTCTTCGCGTGGAATTGGCTTTCTGAAGCCTTTCGCTCTTAAAAGCAGCAAATTGCTTGTGTAATGACTGAACGCCCTTTCAGGAGTCTCTTTTGTGAAGGGACCTGTTTTTGTCTTCATTGCCTCCCCTTGGTGAAGGGCTTTGTTTCCTTTTGGTGGGAACTGGCAAGCGCTCGGGGCAGAGGGTATCCAGCTTTCTTTCTGGGTTCCCCCTGGCAGGAAGGAAGGTGTTTAATAAGTGGACATAAAACAGTGGAAGAAAGATCATGTCCATCTTCTGTGACAGCTGGGAGAGTAACCTTGGCAGGGAAATGAATGAGGGAGGGAAACAGAAAAGTGAGCTGGCAGCAGAGGACTCCAGGCGTGCTGCGGTCTGTGTGTCGTGCCCTGGACAGAGCTGTGGTTCGAGGTGAGCGCCCCTCCCCTGCCTCTTCCTCGCGTGCTTTACAGCCAGTGAGTTACAGTGAACGTGGTACACAGAGATGTGCAGCACATGCAATTCCTTAGGGAAAGCTGGTTTAGAAATGCTTAGGCTCGTTTGTGTTTAGGTTCATAATGCATCCCTTTCCATTTCCAGTGTGTGGGCAGGTGCAGGCTCCCCATTCAACAGGGATGCCCTACTTCTTTTGCCCACTTGGCATTCAGCATTGAAGGTGCTCATTTAAAGACCTTTGCCTAGAGGCTAAACCTTTTTTGCAATTGATTTTTTAAAAATTCTCATAGCTGTGCTCAGTGCATTATAATGCAGAGTAATTTCACATACAAGTCTTTGATGTTATGGGAGTGCTCACGTGTATTTGTAGAAATAAGGTTAATTTGACTGAATCTTAGGGAGCCTGTTAATAGAAACAGAAAATACACTTTGGCACAATGAGTAATGTGGGACAAAAGATATTTGGCAAATATCTACTGTTTGTTTGTTTTTTTTTTGTTTTTGTTTTTTTTTTTTTTTGGTTTTGTTCTTTTGTTGCTGAGCATCAACATTAGGAACAAGCTGAAGGAACAGCATTGGCTGGTGTTTCTCTTGAGTGCTCCACAGCTATTGAGAAGGAGTCTGGTCACATTTATTCTTTTAAAATTTCTATCATTATTCTACTAATTGCTGTGAATTACGAAACAGAAAGGTACAAATTACCTCTCCAATTAGCTAGGAAATGCAGGAAAATGAAGGGAATAAAGCTGTCTGAAGGGTTAACCTTGAGAACTGCAAGCACAACAGGCAACCTGTGTTTCCTCTTGCTAACAAGGATTGTAACCTCCAGCATGAACCTCTGCAACCCCAAGGCTTCCCTTTCCCCTGCGTTCAGCTGCTGGGAAAGAGCTGTTTGTTCTGAGCCTTGTGTTCACAGGCAGACACACATGCATGAATGAGTTTTCCCTGAGAAATGGGGAGCTGGGAAAGCTCAGTTACAGGAGCAGAGAAGGAGCTTTTGCTTCAGTCGCTGCTGAGAGTTCCTGTGGCTGTTTTTTGGGGTCACTAAGGAGCTGTTGGCAGGGCCCTGGGATGCACTGGGAGTCTCACGGGGAACTTCGCCGGCCTGGCAAAGTTAACAGAAGCCCTTTGGCAGGCTTTGCCAACGGGATGCGCCTTTACGTGTGGGAGGTTACATTTAGAGTGAGCCAGGAGCCTGATTTTGCAGTCGAGGCACTGCTAGAGGGCTGGTTGCTTCTTGACTCGATAAAAGAAAATCTATGTATTCATGGATTCTGGCTTGACAGCTCTGTGGTAAATCCTGATCTCCCCTTCAGGAATTGATTGATTTATGAACGTAAATTATACTTGTCTTTTCCAGGCATGAAGAGAGCAGCTTCAGAATGCATTGTTTGCAGATGAAATCTGGCAGTAATTCCTGTTATGAAAATGGTGGTAACTATACCTGAGAGGGAGTTTTTTCAGTTTGTTGCCCTGCCAGGAACAATTCTCCAGACCAGCAGTTGCTTTCTCTAGGGAGGTCTGATAAACTGTAGTCTGCTCACTAAGAGGGAGAAGTTTAAATGTAAAGGAGCTCTGAGCTCTCATGCTCGCAGCGTCGTGTGCTGGCTGTGTGACTTTGAGCAGGTCTCTGGCACGGGCACAGGGGTGTGCAGGGCCCACAGTGCCAGCAGGGCTGAGTGTGGGCACTGTACATTTGCTGCTTTATGAGATAGCAGGGCTGTGCTCTTTGTGATGGCTTGCTGCTGAGTCAAAGCTGCTTCCAGGGGCAGCAGTGGGGCCTCGGGGAGGTGGGGACCAAGGCTGGTTAGGATTGTAAAGCCAGCATGAGAGGAACATTTGTGTTAGGGAAATGTTTTGCTCAGAGGTCAAACAAGCAGGACTGTGGAGCAGAAGACGAGCAAGGGAACTGCACATCGTGGAGGATTGTGTTTAAGGAAACTCTTTTGCTGTGGGTTTCCCTGGTGTCCTTACAGGAGAGGGAGCCTTTTAACAAAGCGAGATCAGCAAAGGCTTTCCTGTGAGCTGTAGTGTATAAACCATGAAGCCATGATCAAAAAGGAGCATGCTTTGACATGGAATGTCATGGGATACTTCTGAGAGCTTTTGATGAAAAAATTCTAATCTCTGTCCAAAGTACTTCTGCCTGGTGCTTTTAGGAATGAGTACTTTATATTTGATGTGGAGTGAGCTGGGCCCAGTAGACCTAAGCTAAGCGTATTTCATGGAAATCAGGAAAAATCCCCAGCTTACAGTAGTCTGGAAAATGTCACCTTCTGTAGCAAATCTGGAACCCTTGGCTGCTGTTTATAATTATCTTTTTTCCTAAGACCTATGATGGCATGTGAGTGGATAGGTCAGTTTTTGACTGGTGAAACTATTTCCTTAAAGTCAAACTGGGCAGGGTCTAAACAGTTTTAGTTGTCCTGTCTAGAACAAGGTGGAGAGCCTGGTTTGTCTTTCTGCTGCTACAGCACTGCCCCAGTTTAGCATTTTGTTAGGAAAGCTTCACCTTCCATGGAAAGGCTGCAGGTAAGGAGCCAACATGTTCAGTGATTGTGACATTCTTTAGAGTACTAAATGGGGCTGCAGCAATGATGAAGAAATATTTCCAGGAGTAGAGGTGTGGCTTTTAAGTTATCCCCAATTCTTTCTGCTTGAGTGTACTGGTGGTCAGGTGAAAATCATGTTTTTACTTTAATGCCTCTGGTTCTGGCATATTGTATTTTGTAATTTACTATTTTCAGGTTGAGATCTCAGAAATAATTTATGTATTTTCTGTTCAGGTATGATCTGTTCATCTAGAGGTAACCTTGCACATCTCTCCATCAAAACAAGTCTGCTTTCCAGAAATACCTGTTATGTTAAAAGTCAGCCTGCATTCATAAAAAAGCCACTCAGAGGCCTGAAATCCCAACTATTATATTTAAGATGTTTTACAAATGTTTCTACATGACTCACCATAGCTTCTATTTTTTACCACACGCTGTTCATTTTGGAGTGACTCTTATAGTTTCTGGTGCATTGATGCTTCATCTTATTCCTGAATGCAAGTTACTGTAATATTGTGACTGATGCCTAGCAACTGCTGATTTTACATTTTAAACTTCCAGAGGAAAAAACCTTAGATAGTACTGGCATTCCACCTTCACAGAGAGATTTTAAAAACAGGATTAACCTAAGCACTGGAAACTGAAGACAGGCAGCTAAATTCCACCCCCCTTAACTCTTCACAGAATTCCTGTGTTTCTATGTCTTAGGCATTTTCTCTGCTCCTTCCATATGTTGAGTAGTTGGCCAAAGGCCATCACTTCCATGGTTCATGTTTGGATATGGATGCAAATTGGAGGAATTAGTGCTGGAGATCCACTCTGCTGTTGATTGTGCAGACTGCCCTGAAGCCTTTGAAGGTGGGGGGAGAGCAGCATGAGGAGTACAAGAGGAGTAAAGGTCCTCAGTATCTGTCTGAAAGTGAGCTTGCTGCTTTCACAGACACTCTGATTTTTAGAGATTCCTGTCTAAGTTATTTCTGCCACTTTTGCTTGTGTTTTGTTCAGACACCTAAACTGAGATATATTTGAAATTAAAATGCCCATATCTAAAAACATGTTCTCCCTCCCTGCCACCCCCAGGGTTCTGGTGATCAATGTCCAGAATTTCATAGCAATGTTTGTGGGGTGCCTAGGGCATGCAAGTGTGGCACATTCCACTGTCTTGTCTGAGTGCCAGGAGAGGGTTTGCAGACTGGGTCTCTTTGAAAAATCCACACTCTAAGGTGTGATGTGGATGCAGCCTTGTAGCATGGAATTCAGAGTAGATCACAGCTCTAATTGTTATTTCTAAGGGGTAAGGAAACCCAACCCAAACTTCAACAGCTTAGCAGTCAGTCCTATTGCCCACTGAGTTGTGGACCAGACTTCAATTTGTTGCCTGCACAAGAGTGCCCTGAATATGATGGTAGAGTTGAAGCTGGAAAGGAGGTATGAGAGGACAGAGCTCATCCTGCTCTCCCCAAGTTGAGGCAGTCTTTACAGATAGCTCAAGATTCAAAGAGCCACAGATTCAGACTGAAAGAATTTTATTGTGTCCCTGCCCTTCCCTCTCAAAAGGTTTGTATGAAGGTGGCAGATATTCTAATGGCTTTTAACAGCCATCTCAGTAGCCTAAAAAAGAATTCCTTGTTATTAAAACTAGAACAGAAATACTTGCAGGCATTGCATGTCACACAGGCTTCAGTTTTTCTGTGATCATCTTTTTAAAATATTTTGAGGGGAACTCAAAAAATGCATTATAGAAGAGGTGAATATTTACTATTTATTCCAGCTTTGACTAGGGAAGGGTTAGTGTTCCTTCAATAACACTTACATAACTGTCCTAATTTTTATACACTGTATTAAGCTAACTTCTGTGTATTTTTAATGGATATTTTTGTGCAAAAGATTTAAAAGTAGTATAAGTGAATCTCTTTACCTTTGAAAACATGAAAATCTTTTTTTGTATCTCTTGGAGCTGGTTGGAAAAATCAGATTTTTATAATAGTCTTAAAAATAACATTCAGTAGTCTAGACAGAATTAAATATTAGCTGGCAGTCATTAGTTATTTTCTTCAGAATAAAAAGTGATCCAAATATGAGTTAGCAGTGCATTAAATACCTTTCTAGTATATAAATGATTTAGGAGTACATGACAGATTTTAAATGCACACTGACATTTTTCTTCCACATAGACATGTAATACCTATGCTAAAGAGGCTGGATTAGAAAATACTGGCAGAGAATGAAATAGCTTAAAAATGAGAGGANAAAAAAAAAAAAGAAAGAAAAAAAAGGCTATTTGAAACAGGTTTTTGCTTGGTTACAAAGTACCAAGTACTCTCTGTTTCTGCACTGGGAGTAGCAGTTTTACCTGTGAAACTGATACTGTTACTGTGAAATTAATTACACGGGGTCAGCAGCTCTTCAGAGGTGCAGTGAACACAACCCAGCAGAATGATAGGGAGTAGAATGAGGCAACCAGTAAATAGAAGGGCCCAGAAGTAAAATGAGTAGCAAATGTTTTGGAATTTGTCCCAGCCCACAGAAATTGGCTGTGAACTGCTTTAGTTAAATTTGGTACAGTTTTCTTCTGCAGGGAAGCAATATTGACATTTGTGCCCAAGGATGCTGGTAAAATTTAGAAACATTAATCATTGTACCTTATATATAAAGTGTTGCTGGAGAAAAGGGGGAATTAATCTACCCTCCCTCTGCAATGTAGATTGTGTAGAAATCAGCAGAGGATGCTTAAAGCAGCTGCTTGGAAAAAAAGCTTTCTAGCAGGGAGGATGGTGAAGCAGATCACCTGTGAGACCTGCAGAGGAGGCTACATCAAGGAATGACAATTTTTTTGATTTGTATATCTCTTCTACAAGTGTTCCCATGGAGAATACCCTTCACAGTCAAATTTGCCAACAACAAACTTGCCTTTTGAAGTTCCTAACCCCTAAGCATCCCAGTCCCTGAACCACAAAAGCCACTGGCACAGGTTTTCTATTCCTTGGTACCTCCTTTGAAATGATGGTAAGTGGGGGCAGGAGCTCTGTCCAAAGCCTCAGTAAACAGGCACAGCATCAGGCTGAGCTGTGTGGCTGAGCTGTGGTGCTCTCACATAAGTTTTGTTGAAGCAGAATATGCCTTTAAATGGCCTATGAGTAATGCAGAGAACTGTGTGAGAACTGACAGGAAATCTGGCTGTGCTTATGCTAAAGCATAAACCCATAAAACTTTGTCCTGAGGAATTGTTGTAGTGAAGGAGCTCTAGATCCTGTCTTTGGTAATAATAGAGTGGAATTTTGCATAGAAATCTGCTGGAGTATCACTGGGATGGGCAGGGGTGTGGGGTAGGATGGTGAGCGTGGACATGAACCTGTAGCCTGAGCAGGACAGATCACAAATCACACAGGGGTGGAAATGACAGGGGAAAAAAGCTTACAAGATGTGGCAGCAGGTTTGCCCTTGCAGAGGGCTTTGAATCCCAAACAGAAACACATTGACATCAGGCTGCAAAAACAGCAGGATGGTTGTTCCAGTCTGGAAGCCTTTTCACTGCAGGAAGTACAGCCACGTTTCCTTTTCTCTGTCATTTGCCTTCATTCCCCTTGGGCTTTTATATTTTGTTACTGGCTCGGTATCTTCCCTATCCATCAGTCCAGCGCATCCCATTAAGCAGCTTTTCTTGATTGACTAATGAGATGCTAAATTTAGCAATGCTTTTATCACTGTCTTTTATTGCTCAGCTCCATTTCCTGCATTTCACTTGCTCTTCTTTGGTGATTACTCTGTTGTTACTGTATTTACTGCTGTATGCCCATCACCTCACTGCCATTTCTTCTGTCAATTGTTACTCATCTCTCCTGTCATTTCCTTGGCCACTCCCTCCCAGTTCTCCCCCCTCCTATTTCATTCAGATTTGTTCTACCATCTTCCCCACCCTGTACATCACTCTCCTCCTATGCCCAAGACCCCCTTTCAAAAAGTAAGCAGAGGACAAAAGCATTTCTACCTTAGGAGAGCTGTCCAAGGCAGGCAGGATGAGTCCTGCCAGTGGGGTCCTATCTCTGCTCGTTAACTACAGGAGTCTAACTAGGACAGAGCAGATGCTGAACTTGCAGAGAGTGAAGTGTAAGTAAGATGAATACCATTCATGTAAGCTACCAGGACTTTAAATGCTGAGTGTTAACACAGCAGTGTGCTACTGCTGTCATTACAATGACAGATAGAAGAGTCATTTAGGAAGCTGTAAGTCCTAGGACTTTTGGCAGTTGTTTAACCCACGGCACTAAAGCTATTCAGATTTAACACATTTTAAATCACTTTTTTGTGTCCTGATGATCAGCAGCATAAAATTCCAGGTGCAAGCTGGCCTTTTAATCCAAATAATAGCTTTTTCCCCATCATACATAAATACAGCCTTCACATATCAGTATGTTAACTACAGTAATGCTATTCTCAGAAGATTAAAAGAAATATTCCTACTTTCATCTGCCTAGCATATCCCAAGGCTGTGAGGTATTTCAGAATTAGCATAAATACTGCTCTAGATGTGCTTTTTCAGCTTTTACTTAAAGGAATTTCTGTATTCTTGACACCTGCTTATTTCATTCTTCAAAAATATAACCTGTAAGAATAAAGTCACCCAAGGACAGAGCTAGGAGCTCTCTAAGGGGTTACTTGCATCTGATGTGTGGTGGCTTTACTGACATAACTCATAGACACTGAGATTGACCCAAGATTATTAGTTTAAAACTTCTTGGGTCATTTCATGCTGGTTTTATGAGGTTAGTGAGATACTTTTCATTGACAAAGTTTTCCAAAGCACTTTGTATCATAGAGTATTAATGTAAATTCATCTGGTTCTGCCAGCATAGATGCTGAGGCCGCTTTTGACCCCGTTCAGAAGTCCTGTGTAACCTGGCTCATTTTGCAGTACGACTGCCAAAACTTTTACTGTGCACACAGGCAGGACATGGGTGCACTGTGCTCTGGCCACTCTTGCAGTCAGAGGGTGCCTGCCCTTGTCTCATGGCATTTTGAGTTTAGGTACAGACAGTTGCCACAGGATGGCCAAAATACTGCAATTCTGAACACTAACAATTTGTTTGGGTATCCACCCCCTCCAGGAAGTATTAATGGCACCATGTGTGTTTATCCTGTGGTATTTACTGGCGTAGCACAGTCAGGTGAATGTAGCTTGATGTTGCTGTGTAGACACACCCTACAGGATGATTCCCTGTGTCCATGTCTGGTATAGTCTTGGATGTTAATGTAAATATGCTGTTGGCAAAATAAGCAAAAGAGATGTGTCATTAAAAAAAGAGCTAAAAGGCCCTCATGAGAAGGTTTGGTTGATGTCCATATCCAGTAGCTAATTGCAAACTTTGCATTTCCTACACAGAGGAGGGGGAGAGACCGGAAAGCTAAACTTAAGCAGAGAGAACAGTTGCAGGTAAATACATTTATCAATAACCTTAGAAAGATTCAAGGCAGCCTCTCACTGGCAATTAAGCAGGCAATGGCTTGGGCAGAATCCGTATCCCAATTCCCTATATTGCCAGCTGAATACATACCCTGCTCTCATGCACTATAGGCTGCTGCTACTGAGTGAGATGTTCTAGCTTGCTGCAACAGTTATTAGGGTGGAAGAGAGGAATGTTTGATGAGCAAATCTGAAGATACACAAATAATTGGAGGGAGATAAGGTGTATGTCTTTATTCTGTGTGTGCCTACATTTTTGTGGATTTTTAAATATTTATTTTATATTTTATGTGGAAGTTCTAAGAATCTGCTAATGTTTCTAGCTTAGAAATGTGAACCACGCTGACGTGATGTCTTTGTTTTTTTCTGGAGTGACTCCTGTGAGTCTTGATGATATGCATGATAAATCTTTCACCTTGGCAGAGAGAGAGGGAAGTATTTAATATTTAACCAAGGTTGTCTTTTACTTCAGCATCCATCGATAGGGGACTGCAGTTACAAATATGTAAAACTGTGTTTGTTTTTGCTGAGAAGAGTGCTTGGAAGGAAAAAGGGATAACCTTTCCCAAAGGAATAAGTTTCAATTACAACAAAAGACGAGACTGTTTTTAGAATAGATCAAATTAAGCCCACATTACACTGAAATAGTTTAATACTTGTTTAAATAGAACCATATTTAAAGCACAGTAGTGAAACCAGTGGCTTTTGAACCAGTGTGGTTAAGTTGTGCAAGTCACTGTGTCAGTGCACTCGCTCAAGTTCTCACACCAGACTGTCTGATTTTCCCACGGGGAGCAGTGTGTCAAGGTTTGTGTCATATTATCTGCTGTTTACTGGAGAAAATAGACCACTGAACCAGTTATCTGAAGTCACTGAATCAGACTCATAATCTTTATGGTTAGAAAAGATCACCAAGATCAAGTCCAGCCTTTGCCTGAATACCACATCAATTAAACCATAGCACAAAGTGCCATATCCAGTTTATTGAACACTTCCAGGGATGGTCACTTCATCACTTCTCTGGGCAGTCCATTCCAATACCTGACAACCCTTTCAGTGAAGAATTTTTTCCTGATGCCAACCTGAACCTTCTCTGGCACAGCCTGAGGCTGTTTCCTAATGTTACCTGGGAGAAGAGGGTGACCCCCACCTGGCTCCACCCTGCTTTCAGACAGTTGTAGAGTGATAAGGTCTCCCTGAGCCTGCTTTCCTCCAGGCTAAGCACCCCCAGCTCCCTCAGCTGCTCCTTACAGGACTCACTTTCTAGATCCTTCCCATGTTTTGCTGCCCTTCTCTGGACATGCCCCAGCACTTCAATGCCCTTCTTGAAGTAACTCCCAGTCATGGACACTTCTTGCTACAGTCATTTTTTCATACCTATGGCTTCTTCTATGCTAGATAAGGATCACATTTCCAATTTTGCATTTAGTTAATTTACATCACTGGGAAAAACTGCTGCTTGGTGATAATAAGCATCCTGCCTGGCCTGCTTCTTGTCCTTCTCAGAAATTTAGTAGAGCTTTTAAAGGGAAAATACAGAAGTTAAAAAGACTTTGGCTTAGCAATCTTTTTTCATGAATCCTTAATAGATCTGAGCTGTATCTCACGTCTGCTGCAGGTAGGAAAGAGTTGTGTGTCATAATTTGTCTATTCAATGCATTTTTAACAAATCCCAAACTAATTGTACTTGTCCTAGTGAAATGTGTATTAATCATTATTATAATATTTTCTCTCACTGGGTTTCTACAGTTATCTCAGCAATCTATAGACATAAGCCCACTGTCAGAATGCTGCAGTCATGCAGATAAAAAAGATCTACTATGCCTTTGAAAACCCAAACAAACAAGAACAAACCCCCCTGCTTTTTCACAGCTTCAAAAACTCTTGGTATAAATCATGAATAGGGTGTTTAAAGCAGAATTGAGATGCCTCTGGACTAAAGAGCTGGAGATTTCACAGAAAATGAGTGGGCACACACAGCTCTTGGGCCGCAGTCTGTAAGCTAGAATTGCTTTAGAATTCCTGGTGATCGATGTGGTTTGCCCCAGCACTCAGAGAGCGGGCTGGGAGCGCAGCAGTGACGCTGTGCCTGCCTCTTGCAGATGCGGACGACGCGCAAGGTGTCGGTGTGGCCCGTGGGGCTGGTGGGAGGCCGGCGCTACGAGCGCCCGGTCGTGGAGAACGGCAAAGTCGTCGGCTGGTACACGGGCTGGAGAGCTGACAGGCCCTTTGCTATTGACATGGCAGGTGAGGCTCACTTATGATACATGAATGCTTCCATTTCTCAATTTAAGCAGCTTCTTAAACTTCTGAAGTGCTGGCAGAGTGTACGGCCCTTTGGCACTAACTATCCTGGAAGTCTAAGCTTGTACATCTTGTCTAATTAATTTGCTGCTTGGTGGTATTTGAACTTACTTTAATTTGTTTTCATTTTTATGTGGCAACTCTGCTTTTATGTTGTATGAATTGTCTGTCTGAAACAAATTAATTGTGAATTAATTCATTCTAGCAATTCTTGCAAGGAGTCCCTGCCTGTCATTTTGTCATCAGTCTAAACCAGGCAGCATAAATGCAGATCTTCTTAGACCTCATGTTGTAAAATGCTACTTTATAATGAAATTATTCATGTTGCATTGGTTATTTGGAATGACAGTGTTAACTGTAGATGGATATAGTTTGAAACACTGGGCTTAGGGGGAAAACCACTGACAGCTGTTGCCTGGTAGATGAAGGCAGAAAAGCTTCAAAATGAATCTAATCAATCTTCTGCAGTGAAGTTTGCACACCACACAGCTCTGTCTTGCTGACAGTTCATGCTTAGACAATCTTTTGTACACATTCACAACTGTCACATGAATCACCACTGTGCACAGGTCCAATTTCTGATACAGCAGAAGCTGGTTTCCCAGCAAATGATACGGTATTTGCACTCAGATATCTTCTGTACTCAGGAGGGAAAAGTAGGAATACAAGGGCAAAAATAGGGTAGAAATAGCCACATTTTTTTATCCTGATACCCCAATGTTTTGAGAGAGGGAAAAGGACAGTGAACAGTTCTTTCTCATCTTAACAGAGTACTGCTATATTAATTGAAATTAATGATAAAAATATGTACAGTATTTTCAGTCCAGCTGGTTAAAAAGAGTAAATAAAGGAGGTTGTTATCACCTCAAAGACAAAAATGTTATCAGGTGAATTCTTCTGCACTGTAGAGGCATTTCAAGTCAATAGTACGACCTGACATAAAAATAAATATTTGGGTGTTCACATAAAGGCATTCTTCAGGGATGAAGCAGGTATTCAATGCCCAAATCATGCAGCGTGTCGAGGACTGCAGTGGTGCAGTTGAACAGTCCCTGTGGATTTACAGATACATACTGATACTGGACTCTAGAAGGGATTACTGATGGCATTATAAAGGTGAGAGTGTGGTTCATAATTCATCAGCAGCAGGCAGAAAGCCATTACACAACATCAGCCAAGGGACTCTAACCCAGACATGAAGATATACATGAAAAGTTCTTTAACTGTTTACCTTGCAGATCCTGGCTGAATCACTGGCATGAGAGAAAAGACCCCCAGCTAGGAGCATTCCCTGCTTGTGCTTTGACCAAAGTCATGTAAGAGAGGGTTATAGAGACAAAAAAAAAAAAACCAAAAAAAAAAACCACCAAAAAAACCACCAAAAAAACCCAAAACTTTTAGAGTACAGGAAGTTATTGCACAACCACAAACAAAGAGTTAACTGTTTTGTGAGAGAACTTTTATTAGTCTTCAAAAATACTGAAAAAATTGAATTTCAGTTTTAGTTTCAACAAGGAGAGAAATGGATGCAGTGTAGACTGCTAAAAAAATGATGTGAAATTTGTATCTTCATTCCCTCAGGAATACAGTGTCAGGGCACAAAGAGAACAGAACTGCAAATGTAGAACTCCATGGGTGTCTGAGGAGGTGCAGGCTACAGGATGTGTGTCAATATGCAGTCTCCTACCCTCACCCTTCTCTCCTGACTTCCCAAACACCTCCAGAGACTTGCTACCAAACCTAAGTCCACGCTGTAATCCATTGTTGGCATTCTTCCATTTGTCCATATACAAGCAACTTAGGTTATACCCAATGCTGCACATTAAGGAAGATCAAGGATCTCTTTTAAAAATATTGCCATGCAAACAGGATAGGTGCATACAGTAATACTGACATGGAGATGTACCAGCTGTCTACAGTTAATGTTCTGTGCTCATGTCCCAACGCACTGGTAAGGAGGCTCCCTTTAGTGAACGATCTTTCACAGTGATTTTCACAAGAATTTGATCATGAGGCTGGGTATGAACAGAGTGACAGCTTAAAAGGTTTGGGATCACCAGTTTAACTTGTGGCTGTTCAGAGGAAGCACATCCTTGACTTTAAGCATATAAACTTCTTACTCTAGACAGCAAAATACAAGGCCGAATTCAAATTACTGCAAGTGGAGACAGGTCCTGCTGATTCCATCGAGCTCAGCTCAAAGACTCTGGCTGGCCAACCTCCCCAGATTCTTTGAACATACTTGCACGTGGCAGTCACATTAGGTCAGTTCACTAAACATTGGTTATTTATTTTGAGAAAGCTGTGGCTGACACTGCTATTCTCTAATGCTAAACTGGATTCAGAAAGCAAAGGAGCCATTTCCTGTGTTGCTTCTTGCCTGGCAACCAATACACCATATGAATTAGTTCAGGTATTTCCAAAGTTCTGCTTCAGTTTTTAATCGAGGTGGGTTCTAGACTTTGACAGAGACTTCCTCACCCTCCAGGAAGAAAAGTGGGAGAGAAGGTGGAAAGCAAAAACTGCTATTTAGTATGGATCTGATTTCAAGTATTCTATATTAAATGTTGTTTTACTTCTGGCCTGTTGCTAGTGCCAGAATTTTGGATCACTCAAGAAAAAAAGATTGTGATTCTCCTAATATGAAGGTTATATCACAAGGCAGATGCTTGCTTTGGATTAGCATTCCAGGAGCTATTTCAGTCATAGAAACTAATATGTGACTGTGAGTCACTGGGCCAGCAGATTTTGGACTTTGGGTCCAGTGCTCATCCCCTGTGCCCTAGGCACCTCTGCTAGGGCCTGAGCAACCACCTTTTTTATTGTATTTTCTTGAAATTTTGCTATAGTCATGAGATCTTCAGTACATCCCATATCTCTTGGGGTTCTCTGAGCAAAATGCCAGTCTATTCATGGCACTGCAAAACATGGCATATTTTGACTAAAAGAGCCACTGCTGGAAGTCACAAACAAAAAAATTTTAAGTGGTATGGCAGCCAGCACCCAAAACCCCCACCCCCCCAAAAACCAAAACAAACCACCAACCTCCCCTCCCATCCAAGGATAATTACAGTTTTAAACACTGAATTTATAATCAAGTGCCTCTTTCATGGTGAATTAATATCAGCAGATGCCTTTGTTCCTAGCTACAGAACCTCCTGGTTAGACATCTCTGCCTTATTGCAACCCAAAAAGTACACCACAGGAAAAACAGAACTTAAAAGCCACAGAGCCCGAGCCAAAGGTGGGATCTTGATCTACGTGGAAACCAGAACATCTGTTCCAACATCAGCACTGGGCATTAGCATTTATACACTCCAGAAATGATAAACACTCAAGTTTCTAGCTTGCCTTCATCTACTATCCTTATCTAGAACATCAAGGAAGCAATGGCATTAACCATGGCAACAAAATCTTTAAACCCTGGCTCAAGTTAACTGGATGAAGAAAAATAGTTCTGCCTTTTAAGAGAAGCCATTGATCTAACACAAGTCAAGGTGTGAATTAACAGAAACAGCTTACATTGGAAAAACAGATGTAATATCTGCTATGTCTCCCAGGTATCTTGTCCTCCAACAAATTAATTCCTATCTAGGTGGCTCTTCAGCCAATTAGATTTAATTTATAACCTTGCATTAAACACCAAAAAACCCCCGAAACACCTCTTCACACTTCAGCTATGAAACTGTCTTGTGGCATTTCATGTGAAGTTAAGCCCAGTATGACCTTGTAGGAATACTGAATAAGTAAAATAACTGTATGCATGTAAGCACTGTTCAGTTATGCTACACTGGAGACAGTAATCCCTGATAAATCCCGTTTAGTGACAGAACTCAAAACAACAGTGTCTTTTCATCTATTAGCACAGGATCATTATCTACTGAGAGAAATAATTAGTGCCAGTCTGGTCAAAACTTGAGCCGTCTCTTCTATTTCTGACACCAAAAAGACACATCTGATAAAGTTAACTTAAAGTTGTCACTAGAAAGTGGTTTTCTCTCAAATCCATCTTACAAAATGTCATAAATGTGAAAATAAAGCCGTTATAAAGCAGAACTGAAGAACTAGAGAGCCAGGAGATAAATCTCCTTGAATTATTTCATCTCTTTAAGATGCTGATTTATTGGATTTAACAAACAAAGACTGCATGGACCCTGACCAAGGAGACAAACCTCAGGCCAGTCAGTGCACAGTAGTCCACGTCCTTGCCAGTACAACACTCAGTTTATAATTTAACTCTTACTTGATGGCTGAGTTTTCAGAGCACCCTCAAAGGACAATTTGCAATAGCATGGTAGCAAGGGCACGTGTCCTATGCAGGGGCCATGGATCACTTTAACATCTGTGTGTAGGAGAAATCTACCCTCAGGACTCAATGCAGTTTTCTCAGCAGAGGAGCAAGCCTTGCAACAAGAGAAATTATGAGAAAATTAATGTATGGGTAAGTATAGGCTATGGGTCCAGGGAGCCACACTGACACCACAGAGATAAACAGTGGAAAATCTGTGTTTCCTCTGTTAGAGTGAGATTATTTCTGTGCACTAAAATCTAGGACACTAATTTTGGTCTTTACTTCTTCTTTATGCATGGGCAGCTTGAATCTTAAATATATTTAAAAAGAGCAGCTTACACAACTAATTAGGATTCCAAAAATGCCTTTCCAAGCAAAATAACTCTTTTTTTTGCGCCCAAAATTATTAAACCCTAGTTGCATCCAAAATTTATAGTTTGTTTTATTTGAGGAAAAAAGGCCAACAAAACCTAACCAAAACCACTAAACTGAAGCAGACCATTTTGTTCATCAGTACTAAGTCTTTGGTCCCCTTTCAAGGTGCAGCAACCTGGCTGTACATACTGTCTTTAGCTGAGGGAGCTTGAACTCTCACCTTCAGCTCTTCCCAAGTGATTACATTTGGCTACCAAGAGCACTGGGATAGAGCCCACCTTGTGCTTCATCATGGCCAAGCTACAAGGAGTGAGAAGCAAGACTGCACTGCAGGGTGTGGGTAAGCCCTGTCCATGCAGACACCTATTCTGTACCTCAGGCAGGACAGGATGGATAAAGCTACATAAAAGATATAATGTATAAATATTTTCTGTGTCCATCAGTGAACTAGGACCTGTTTACATCCAACCCATAGTGTTCATCAGGGTCCAAATCCCTACTGAAAACAAACTTCCTGGTGTCTTTGCTTCCTACAAGCAAGACCATGATAAAGTGTTTTCAGTGTGCCTTTCTTTACATGTGATGAACTAATTACTTCCTTATATTTTCCTCTTCAAAAGTCTCCTGTAAAAGTCACAGATACTTTCAAGGAAAATACAGCAGCAAGACATTTCTACTAAAAGGGGGTCAGAAGTACATTAAGTTACAGAAAGTTATGCTCAGTTTTAAACTGATAAAATTTTAATAATGGCTTTAGAATTAAATGTTCTTGGAGTTTTCCAGAATTGATGTCAAAACTGTTACTATTTGTGTTATAAAGGGACAGCTGGAACCACTCTGAACTGACGAAGAAAGGATTTCTTTGGTAGACTTGGCAATCAGACAAAAGGAGTTAGTTACAAATGTAATTTTTCTTTACAAGTCTATCAGTTGAGTTTTTGAGTCATAGTTAAGCATACATATGACTGAGCATTGCTGAAGGAAAATGGGAGAGTTCTATAAATAATGGCAAATTAGAGATTCATGGGAGCTTCTGCACAGAGGGTGAGTTTGTTCACACCAGTGATTTCTCAGTTTGCAGTTTCCCTTCAAGGAGCCTGATGCATGTTAGTAAAGCACTGCAGAGAGGGGTGTATGCTGAATAAATCCTTTGAGCTGTGCTGTGCCAGGCTCAGACCAGCTGAGACTGCCTGGCAGACCACTGGTGCTGGAAATCATTCCCAAGGCAGAGCATGAGTATGATTTGTCTTTCCTCAACAAGGCTGTTAAAGATCTACAGGCTAAAGCTATCTAAATATCACAGTTGTAACATGTTTTAACCTTTTTTCCTGACTCTCACCTTGAAGTGTAGAATGGTTTGTACAGTATAAATTTCATACATTTTATTTTACTTATAATTGAGTTTTATTTCTTAATTAAAAGTAGAAAGAAAGAATAACCGAAGATTTTAGCAACACCTGACTTTTCAGTCAAGAAAGCATATATTACCTACATGATGGGAAATTAAGATTTAACATGTTGAAAATATGGTGCAATTAAAAAAATCTGATTGTATCTTAAGGACAAAACAAAACAATACAATGTAGGATGTACAAACCTACCAAATACTATCTATCCACATGATCCAATTTAGACATTTTTTAAAAGAACATGGGAGATTTCTAGGCATAAATACAACTACACAAAAATGTAAGGCCTAAAGGTTTTTCTCAACCTTTTTCCCTGTCTCACTCTCTCCAAGGATTTGCTGTGAGTCTTCAAGTGATCCTGTCGCATCCCAAAGCTGTATTCAAGCGTCGTGGTTCTCAACCAGGAATGCAAGAATCTGATTTTCTGAAACAGATAACAACAGTGGAGGAACTGGAGCCAAAAGCAAACAACTGCACAAAGGTACCAATTGCCACGCTTTGTGAAAAGCCTTTGTGTCATCTCTGCAGATGACTTTACTGACACACCTGGTATTTTCTAGGTTCTTGTCTGGCACACCCGAACAGAGAAAGTGAATCTAGCTAATGAGCCAAAGTACCACCTGGACACAGTGAACATTGAGGTATGACGTGGGGGGACAGTCCCACGGCAAGAGCAGGACAATGGACGCACCAGCGCGTGTTCCAGTTCGGACAGCTAAAATCATCTGCTTCTGCCTGAGACCTGACAGGCTTCTGTGGAAACAAAAAGAAGCTATCAGAGACTCTAATAAGCAAATCAAGTGGGTGTGCTTTGTTCTAACTCGTCTGCATGCATTTCTGAACTCTCAGCTTAATAAACTGACACTTACCTTTGTTTTAATGCTGTTTCCACATAGATAAACATGGCTGCAATGGAGTATTTTCAAAATCATTATTTATGTATATACTTTTTGTATTTATCCAGCTTAATGGTGTAATTATAAACTGATTTTAACTCACAAACTGTTGGTCTAAATATCTGTATAAATGTCTCCTCCAAAATGAACATGTTTTACTTCATTAAAAGTAGCAGTCAAACAGGTCATACAATAATGAAATAAAAAACCCACAATCATTTACGGATTTATCCTTTTAATATAGGGAAATAACATTTTATCATTACGAGGCACCATAAAATGTAAACACAATCACTGTCATAAACCTGGATCTCTCTGCAAGACAAAATATATCTGTTCACACTGAGTTACCTTGAATGAATATTGTGCTGTCAGTTCTCTTTTAACACTGTGCGCCTGCCTCCTGAGCCAGGTCAGAGACTTTACCACAGGAAACTCAAATGCACCAAATGTTCATCTTTAAAAGAATAAACGACTGATTTGTAGAACTACAGTAACATCCAGGTTTATCTTTCTTTCAATAACCACATTCCCTGTTATGCACACCATAACAACATCACAGTGAAATGTATGATGAAACAAAATTTGTTTGATACACTAGAAAACATTGCTCAGTGATACATTTACATTCTATTTATATATGATTAAACATTTGTTCATACAGTACCTTCTACAGGATTACTGGGTAATTTTGGGGGGTTGGGGTTCATATTTTTGGATATTACTAACATGATAGCTACATCCCTTATATGCAAACATTTGATCTAGAATTTTGAGGGAAAAAAAATCAGTATGTGGTTAAGCAGCTTCTTAATATGGTCTATGAAATCATATGCATTGTATGAAAATGCTTCCAGTGATGTATAAATATATTTGATCTGCTTTTCACTACATCAAATTTAAATCAATATAGACCACAACACGGTCAGTCAGTTATATTCTTAATCTGAACAGCTGGGGAAAAAGAAAAAGAATATATATGTACATGGAAGGAACAGCAAAAGTAAATGTATTTGAACAAGGAATGTTAGGTGGCTGTTCTGGGAAAGATTTCTATTGCAACTTTCATTTCCACAGTTGTGTGCTGAGAGTCTGGCCAGAGGAACTTCCAGTCCATCCTGCGGCTGTGTTGGGGGGCTGGCCAAAGCCCATCACGTTGCTGGAACTGCTGAGGTTCATTCCAGCCATTTGCTGATTCATCTGCAAAGGACACACACACACACACATGAGCCTGGTTAGCACTGGCACTGAAACACAGCATGCTGCTAGCCAAAAGCAGTCCTGCCTCCAACCAGCCACCCAGTTACAAGTACATTTCCCTAAAAATATTTCTCATTAAATAAAAAATATTGACTCCATCTTAGTTCCTAAGCTTTTTCTCATATTACCAGCTTTTCTGGGGCCCTTCAACCACCAACACACATCAGTTGATGGGCTGCAGCACTTGGTGTATGTGTCACATGAGAACTGACAGCGTGCAAAGGAGGTGGCCAGTGTGGCTGGTCAGTAAACATTTGCTTTCACAGTTTCAAAGCTAACAAACAAAACTGTAGTAGCTGTGATAAAGAAACAGCAAAGCCAGTAATATAGTCTTGTCTGCACTTGCAGCTCCAGATTTATTTTTTTCCAGCAACATTTCTTTGGAGACTTAATAATCTTGACTAAATCAGTTTTTACAGAAATTGTCCATTTAGGCAACAATCAACAAAGAATGGTGGATTTATAAACTTGAGTATTATCCAACCACCCTTGCTAAAGAATCTACTCAAGATACTGTAATTCCCTAAAAAACAAGTAAAATAATCCACATCAAATTGAATTCACATGAATTTAACATCTAGTTAAAGGTAGGAAGGAATTCAAAATTCAGCACATTCACTTCAGGGCTGCTGTAAAACTATTTTTAGTCTTGACAAATATCTAGTCACTGTAATTTTAAGTGCTCAATTTCAAAATTAGTTTAAGTAAATGTAAAAATACAGTACTACATGTACTACATAAGCCCTTATAGAGAATCTTTGAAACATGCTTAAAACATAGGATGGAAATGCTACAGATAAATAACAGATGCACTTAAGCAAATTATCTACAGGAAAAATGTTAAAATCAGAAAGCACTTCACATTCCACCAAAATTTATCCTGAAATCTGTGAATGAAAGTATTCATTGTTAATGGCTATCCTCAAGCAGTTAAATTCTACTTCTAGTTATAGGGCTGTGTTTCATTTCCAAATTTTGTAACTCTACCTGAGCTAAGCTTTTTACTTGGCTGGGTCTGATGACAGGATGAGAAGAGCTATGGAGACAGAGAACTGAGTTTTTTCTACCTTGGCAAAACTATTCTCTGCTTTTGTAGTAGTTATCTTTCATTGCACTATTCACTGGTTTGTTAACATGTGCCACTGAGCAGTTCACAGTCCAGTAGTCTTTAACTTGGCTACACTCGACCTTCCTCCTACAGCCACACATTTTGTATCTGAAAAGCATCATTCTTCCTAAAGCACTCCTGTCTGGGAATGGCCAGTCTTTACCTGGGAGAGGTTCCATTGAGCTTGTTGGTTTTGTTGCAATCCATACTTATTTTGTGGTGGTGTGACCATCTGTCCCACCATTCCACCTTGAGGTCCAACGACAGTTTGAGGAAGTCCCATCACACCAGTTGGTGCAGTACCAGTAAATCCATTGGGCACTCCCACTCCTACCATCACGCCTGTGCTTTGTCCCATGACTGGCACTGATTGTCCCATCATGTTTCCCATCATCCCAGTTGCTGCTGGCACAGGAACTCCCATGGCTGGAAAGCCTTGAAAGTGAGTTGAAGGTTGTGTGGTAAATGGCATAGAAGACGACCCCATGAACATACCTGTACCAGAGAAGGGAAGATTTCAGCAGAAGTGTCTTGTAACTTACCAACCCCATACCCAAGTCAGAAGTGCACCAAAATAATTGTAAAGATATCTTTGTCCATCTGTATGCCAGTGCTGCCAATTTAGCTTCTGGTAAAAGCAAAAAATTACTTTAAAACTCTCAAAGGAAAGGGACTCACCACAAGATTAACTGCCAAGAAAGTTTGGCATCCCTGTGGTAAAACAGAATCTTTCAATTGCTGTATTGGAGGTTTTTGTGTTCACACAAACCCAGCTAAACCAAGGCTCTGACAGTTCTGCAGGGATCCTGAAAGACTGTTGGCTGCACACTGCAGACTCAGACCCTCACTGATTAATTACATGGCAGAATCAGACTTCAAATCTTTTAATAAATTGTACAGTTGATAATTTGAACAGCTATAAATAAATTAAAATCACATATATGTTTTTCCTTAGCATCCATATTACATTTCAGTAATTTTTCTCAGTTCTATAAAAGCTGAAAATAAAAAACTTCATTTGAATATAGTTAGCAGGTATCCAACTTTAGCTTTATACTTGTAGAAGATAACTTTTCTAGATAAAGATTAAAATAGGACTGCACAGAAACCTTCACAACATTATTTACCCGGAGCATTCTGCTGCTGCATTGTTCCTGTGCCATACAGTGATAAAATGGAGTCTTTGGAGAGTTGTTTCTTCGCTGACTCTTCAGATTTTGTTGTTTGCTCAGTAAATAGATCAAGATCCCCGGCTGCTCCAGACAAGGTGGCAGCTGCTGGTTTAGTGGAAGTGCTCTGGGAAATAAAAGACAAGATAGACTACTGAAAGAAACCAGCAAAAGATAATGTTAAATATTTGCTGTACAGCCTTGCCCCTCAACTTAATAAAACCTCATTAATTTACAGAAACTAAATTTAAGTGAATGAGAATTTAAAAATATGTGGTATGACTAAAGACATAAAAAAGCAGTACAGGCAATATGGAAAGACCATCAGACCAGATGGAGGTTACAAAACAAAGAAAACTAAATCCTCCACCAGCTTCAGGGTGTACACATACAGATTATTCATTCCTGTTGCTTCTACATTTTTCATCAGTGAGAAGCATAAATCAAGAGCTGGAGTTAGATTATGAAAAATAATTAGGAAATCAATAAGGAGATTAAAATTCGCATCTCATTAATCCTCTCATAGGCAGAATAGATTAGAGCTAAAACAAAAGATTAAGTGCTTTGAAATGTATCTTTGGAGAAAAGGCAAAATTTTAGTTATTTTCTTCAAATAATAAAAATTTCTAAAATACATTGTTTATAATTGGCTTAGAGTTCTTTAAGCACGTTTCATTATTGAGAAACCATAATTATCTAAAACTTAACTGCAATCTACAAATTAAAAACTAAAATATAGACAGGCTGGCACGCTTTGTACTGCTCTTGCAATAGAATGTTTTGTAAGCAAATTACATCCAGTCTCTCAGTGTTGTTATGTTGCTGTTCATACCCATACATTTCCATATGGGGGCTTTCTCAGCGAACCAGGCAATATATAGGTTCTTGTAACATTCCTTAAAATACACAACTCATCCCATTACCAGTGAGAACTTTTAATGCAAATCAATTGCATGCACAGTGAAGAAGAGTCAGGGCTGCAAATCATACCTAAACTATGTCCCTTTTTTAGTCTAGCTAAGTGATCCCCAACTGCTTAGCATATACCTACTGCACCCACAGCTTGTGTGAGTTTCAACTCTTCTCCACACTAAAGGAAAATCTTCCTTGGAATACCACTGTCAATGAACTCAACATGTAACCAGGTCTGTTTATTGAGATCCAATACCCAAGTTTAGTAGACAGACAAAGGACACCACAAAATACACAGATATGGAACACCCCTATAATCTTCCTTAAAGCAACTATCTCCAATCTGCTGCTTTTGCTGCCGTGCTGCTGACTAAGCCCTGAAAAGTCCACTATGGTCACACCGGATTTGTTACAAACACCACAATACAAATGTTCAATATGCAGCTTCAAAAAACACAATAAGTGTTTGACTTCTGAAGTGCTACAACCTCTAGCATAAGGCAGTGCAATAGATTGGGGAAAAAAACCAAACCCATAGAACAATTATGTTACCAGCTACATTTGCCAGAAACCAGCAAGAGAAAGGACTGCAGATTCACATAGTTGATGGTGAAAAATTTCCAAATAGAAAAATACCTGTGAAACCTCTCTGGCCAGAGTACAATTAAATAATCCATTTTTTCTATACATACTAGAAAAGCTTCTTCCTCTTCCTTCTCACAATAATTTCTGATTGCAAAGCAAATCAATTTTTATTTAAGTGTGTAGTAGGAAGCCCTATTTGAGACAATTTTTTATCAGTGTGACATAACCAATCTTTAAAAATACCAGAATCAGATTTAACAATACATTCAGGTAGAAGCCCATCCTGAAGAGCAGTCCTTGTTTTCCTGTGCATACCCCCAGGAAGGCCCATTACTGAACTGTTCCCTGCTGACACCGATCTCTCCTGGTGCCTGCCAGGACAGCCCCTGTGCTCAGCAGCCTGCAGAGAGGAGCACACAGGAGCAGTGCAAGTGGGTGAGCAGAGGGAGCTTCCCCTCTGCTGCCTGCAGGCAGCAAGGAAGGGGTTTGCTTTTCTCTAGAAGGCAGAACTGGAAACCTGAAGGCCTGATCATGTTATGTTTACAACCTAAGATTAAATGTTCATTTAATGTTCATTTAATGTCTTTTCATTCTGTTTGGTTTTGGAAGATCCTCAAAGGAGCCAAAGCACTGGACAAGCACTCCCTGAAGTGTTCATCAGCTGAATAAATGGAAGGTAATGCAAAATACATGGCAAGAAAACAGCAGGTGGCATCCAAGTTAAAAAACAACCAACACTGACATGATTTTTGTATCCTAACACTGTCATGCTACCCAAGACCTCTATAAAAACACACCTGGCATTCATAGAATCATTTCCCTACACACAGTACTCTCAGACAGTCATTATGCTAAACCTAAATGCTCATCATATGCTTAAGGATCATACTGATAAGCAGTTTCATAATATTAGTGCAACAGAATTTTTCCTACAAATTGAAAGAGAGGTGGCAACAGAGGAAATGAAAGAGGGAAGTGGAACAGTGGGACACATGGAGTTGAGAGAAGGACTGCAGGAGAGAAAAAAGCACATGTGCACTTTCCTGCTACCTGCATGTCTCTGGCTGGTATCTAGGAAAGCAGGGATGGCCTGTAGAAAAGCCAGGCCTTTATTGTTTTCCATTTGTATGGTGATAAATAATAGCCCCACACAACATCTTCAATTTCTCCCTGCTGACTGGAAGAGCTATTTGCATAGGGAAAATACAGCCTAGCACACAATTATTCTTATGAAAGCAAGGTACTAAGTACATTATTATGGTCTTAAACTCTATATACAATTCTTACCCTTTTTATCTTTGCATTGTAAATGGACTTGATGTTTATTTTCAACTTTCCTGTTTTGATTTTGCATATTTTGTTTTTAGACATCTACCCAGTTCCATTAAAAATAATCAACTATTATTTCCTGTTAATAACTAATGAGGAAATGAGCACTCAACTATATTCAGTTCACAAAGAAAAACACTAAGAAATCTCATCTGTTCTCTTGCTTTTAGGAATTATCACCAATATCTGAAAAAGATTAAGATTTTTATCACTTTCTCAGATCATATCTAAGAATATAATTAACCTTACAGTAAGATTAAAAATTCAACTTTATTTTTTGCTGCATGTCCAGTACTCACAACAAGCAATATGTTTCCTTTGCAATCGTCCTTGTCTAGGCTTGAAAACATTTATTTTCCCTATCCTCCCATTTCCAACTTCTTCTTCAGATTTCCCTTTTCTCGAACTCAGAATAAATTTTTATTCCTCTAGACTCTGTTCAGCTCCTTCTGGTTCTGGAGTATGATGCCTTCTCTTCCACTGTGCTCCATTTAGCACAATGCTAAAAAGCATTTAAAGCAACAAAGAGTGAATCCATAATAATGGATTCATAAATGGTTTGAGTTGGAAGGGATCTTAAAAATCATCAGGTTCCAACCCCTAGATGGGCAGGTCCCCTTTCACCAGATCAGGTTGCTCAGAGTCCTGTTCAATCTGGCCTTGAACACTGCCAAGGATGGGGGCATCCACAACTTCTCTGGGCAACCTGTTTAAGAGTCTCATCACCCTAACAGTAAAGAACTTATTCCTAATATTTAATCTAAACCTACCCTTGTTCAGTTGCAAGCCATTTTCCATTGTACAGTCAATGGACTCCCTGAAAAAGAGTCCCTTCCCACCTTTCCTGTTGTCCACCTTCAAATACTGAAAGGTCACTATAAGGTGTCTCCAGAGCCTTCTCTCTTCTCCAGGCTGAACAACCCCAACTGTCTCAGCCTCACTTCACAGGACCAGTGCTCCATCCCCCTGAGCATCTTTGTGGCTCCCCTCTGGACCTGCTGCAACAGGTCCATGAGGACATGGACCACCTATGTTGGCAGTCCCAGAGCTGGATGCAGCACTGCAGGTAGGGCTCTCATGAGAGTGCAACAGAGTCGGGGAATTACCTCCCTTGACCTGTTGGTCACACTTCTGATGCAGCCCAGGATGCTGTTGGGTTTCCAGGCTGAAAGTGCACATTGCCAGCTCATATTAAGATCTGCACCCACCAGCCCTGCCAAGTCCCTCCGTGCAGGCCTGCTCCCAACTTACTGCCCAGCCTGTAGTCACATTTGGAATTGCTCTAACTCCATTTGAAGGAATGAAACTTTTGCTTTCAGATACCTGAAAATACAGATAGGGGTAAAGCAAACATAAGCAGAAGCTACAAGCACTTCAACTGACTGTATTGGAATAGGACTACATAGCTCTCCAGTAATACCCTGCTTAAATAACACTCATGATAAAGAAAACTTCTGAAACAACACATTTTTACATAAAATCTGAGGACTTTGACAAATTAACATCACCAAAATCCATTAATAAGTTGAAGCTTGACTGCCAATCTATGGCAACCATGCTAGGTACACACACCTGACCCCAGGGAAAAATGAGTATTTACGAACATCTCTTTATGTCAAATACGCCACCCAAGTTTTTCAGATATGAATCATAAAAAGCATACACCATCTCTATGAAAATACACTTTTGTAGCCATTGAACTTATTCTCAGCTCCCAATACAGTACAATTCAAATCAAGCTCACACACACACAAAATCCAAGAAACTTTAAGTTGACTAGACTTGAGTATCCTGCTTGGAGAGAGACATATATTAAATATTTCACTGAATTAACACTTCCAAACTTAATACCTCACAGTTCTCCCTTTCTCTTCCTCTCTACAAATTTCACTGAAGAATGAAGATCACACTTTTGCTGGAAGACATACCATACAAAATTTGAAATTAACATCTGACTAAAACAATTTAGGAAACTGTTTCAAGGTTTAAATTTAGGAAATTGTTTAAAGGCAAAAATGATAGATCTTTGCTTAGTTCCTATACAATATTTGGCAACAAACTCTATTCTAATACCTATAATTTAGCTATGCCCACTTCACATGAAAAAACATCATTAAACATATGAAATGTTCTGCCTTCCTTTCTGTATCCATGAATAATGCATAATTTATAGCACATGCCTTTTATCTAGTTCTACTGTAGGAGCTGCTTAAGGTAACTCTTCTTAAACCCCCCAGGTTTGCTAATAAGCAAAATTCCATAAAAAACCAAATTACTCTGTCACATATTGTTCTTTACCAGTTCTTTACAAATTCAACAGTTTGCATAATAGCATAGAGCTATACAACAGTGGGAAGAAACAGTGGGAACAGTGGGAAGACACATTTTAAATTTTTTTGAGAGCTGTGACAGAGACACATCTGAAAGCAGAGTCAAAGTACTCATGATCATCAATGCTCAAGAAACATTTAAAAAAGGAGAAACAAATGCTTTTGTTTTCGCTTGAAAAACGTCTTGGCTATGACAATGGACATAAATCCTACGTTTTGCAGACATCGTGATGTTTCAGTCTCATAATAAAACATTCAAACAGACATTTCTGTGCTCCACAGTGCCATAAAACAGAGTGCATTTAGCATTAAATGCTGCCTTTCAGGTTAAAATGGAGAAGAAAAGCAATCTTTTGAAAACTCAAGGGTCATACAACAGATCAGTTTGAGGAGGACCAATAAATTCCCTTCTTTTTCAGAAGAAAAGCTCTCAAATCCCACTGTGGCACCTCAGACACACCTACAATGCAGAACATAATGGTAAATATCTCAGTGAGAAAGCAAGCCGTGCTATTCCACATTTGATCCCCTTCTTCTATTTAATTTTTTAAAAAATTCAATACATTCTGTTAATAGATATTCAAACAAGTTCAAGTTAAAGTTTGGCCATGGACTTCAACTTTGAATTTTCCAATTTCAAGCATAGGAACTGAATGTTAGGGTTTCTCAGCTGCTGATCTGAGTTCATGTCCACTTCACCAGTTACAGCCTCACACAAAATAATTTCACATTATAATCACACCTCTTATTTACTTCAAGAAATTTAAATAGACCAAGTCCTTAAACCCTCTCAAAATAAGGCACCCTGTATTCTTCTAACTCTTCTCTGAATTCCATACAGATTTTATCCATGTTGCAAGGTGAAACATCTTACAAAGGACTCATAGCACTGCCAAATGAGAGGCAACTCCTGCCCAGCCTCAGTTCCCAGACTAGATACCACCATCCTGAAACAGAACGTGTGCAATGTCTTGATAATCCTGAAGAAAAACAGAGTAATATTCTCTTTGCCCTGCTTTAGCAAGCAACCCATGTAATCATCATCAGAAACTTGTCTTCTGCTACCTACCCCTGTTCCTGTCTCTTATCTGTAGATTATCTGATTACATTACATTTTCTTTGAGATTACTGATTAAAAATGGAAGATAACCAAGAATTAAATCTTGCAATACATCGTAAGGGTTGTGTGCTTGATAAAAAAATGCTTGCTGAAAGTTCTGTTTGTTCCTCCTGATTACAGCACTCAGAAAAAAGAAAAATGTTACTACAAATCTGGACAGGTTTGTTTACAGCAAGTGAATATATTCATGCTTTCTAGTATATAAACAAGGTGATACTCCCCAGACTTTGAGAATAGTATTGTCCTTTCTACCATTTTTAAATCAATTCCGTGAGTACCATATTTAGTCTAGAAACTAGCACAAAGATGAACGTGTCAAAATGTTCCTCTCAAAAAGGTCCAGTGACCACATCTTTATCACAGAAATACATTTAAAATGTTATATATACATATAATTCAGTATGCTTTAGCAGCTACTCCATTATTTAACCCATCACTAGTCATCATCACCTAGGGTATCACCCGTCACTTTGCTTTTTTCACTCTTAAATATTTAGCCTTCTCTTGGACTTCCTGCATTCTTCAGCAAAATAATTCTTTAACCAGCAGGGAAAACCATGTCCAAGGAATAGAAACAAAAGAAGGCTTTTCTCTGATCTTTTCTCCTGGGCACACAGTAACTACATACAGCAGTCATCATTTCCAGTTTCAGAACGGCTGGAAAGGGAGAAAACCAGAATTCAGTGCTACCCATTATGTACAATACTACCATTGGCCCTTTATTTTGAGGCCAAGTGAAAATTTCATCAAATTTCATTTCAAATCAATCATCAAATTTCAAAATTCATCAAATTCTAGATTTGAATTTATTCAATCTACACCCAAATGTAATAAATTAAAAAGTAAGGGAAGCTAGAAAGGGGTTACTGCTTTTCACATCTAGCTCTACAGGGATCAATTTTGACATAAGGCTTAGAATAGCAGACAATAAGCACTCCAGTATTGCTGTGCCTGGTACTTTGACCAGAGACTTCCACATGAGATGAGAAAATTTACACCAACAATTTCCTTTGCAATTTTAGTTAACACATCCAAATCTAAATGCAAATACACAAGTTATTTCCCTCACTGTTTATGGGTAGCTTAACGCATGGTGGGAAATCTGCTCTATCTGTAGCATTATGTTTAAAAAGAAATGTGGTTTCAGTCTGTCTAGCATGGTACACAAAGTCAGCCCTCAGCAGCAAGCAGGGAAAGGGAGAGTAAGCGATAACAAAATCTGTTGAATAACATGTATATGCTTTGAGGCACTCAGAAGTCCTTTTTGTCATTATCCCTTCCATTGTACACACTATGAGAACTAAAGGATGAAGAGAGTACAGATCACATGTCCCAAAGTCATAAATTCAAGAATGCACACAATTCTTTCTGGTTCAGCAGAGTGAGACAGAAAGCCCTACACAAAAATAAGCTTCTAAATGACCTTAACAAGATGCCCCAGATGGTGAAGTTAGCCCAGTACTCCAAAACCTCCCTCTCAGAAGCCAGTCTGGGTTAAGGAAGTCAGCACATGTCCATCACCAACACCGTGCTCTTTGAGTCATACAGCTACCTTAGGAGAGGTGCAGCTTCAAGCAGTTTCTTTGTGTGTCCCAAAGCTGCCTTTCCAGGCCACAACAGGCATGGTGATGGTTTGCTTCCAAACTATCATGGCTATAAGAAGGAGCAGGCCAGGTGCAGGAGCTATGCTATTTTCAAGTACAAGTTCCAAGATGATACAAAAGACAGATAAGCCCAGGAAGCAATATAAATTTTTCTTGATATCTGTTCTTGATTTTGAGTATAAAACCTCAGACCCTGAATTTTTAGCACATCTAAGAGAGAAGCATCTGCTGCAGCCTTTCCTAAATATCAGCATCACAAAGTCACTATCAGTAAGAAGTCTTAAAAAGGATGACTTGATGTCCAATAACCTGAGAACATAAAGTTATATTCAGCAATACCTATTAAAAAAAGAACAAGACCAAAGAACATAAATGAAAAGAAAACATTACTACCATCATGAGGGTAAGACAGAATCCAATTTAGCTGGATAATCAAAAGGAAAGACCACACCATCTACTTCTATACCCAAGCAGTCCAGAAGCTTGAAGAGGTGAGAAAAATAGTGGTGCTACAGTTTATGCATCTCTAGTCATGAGGTGCTTAAGATGTGTTGAGACGTATGCACTCCTTCTGTGTGAATGAACCATTTCCTGAATGAAAATACAAATGTGCATGCACATATTTACACACACATATAACTAAATACACTTAACAAATTTTACCTGAGCAGGAGGTACTGCAGCTGCTGGTAAAGGATTAGAGATCATTGGGCCAAAGATATCCAGGTCATCATTCAGTGCTGTGACAGCAGCAGTGCCTCCATTTGTAACAGATGCTTCAGCTGGACCATCTAAAAAAGCAACACAATCACTTTTAAAGTGAAAATTATGAATATTTTAACACCATGAGAATAATTAAACCTGTCTATTCCCTCCTCACCCTGCCCCCATCAAAGATGTGCTCAATTTCTGAGATATTTTTCAGACTGTGATATTGTTCAGATTTTGTAAAGATCTCCTTCCTGAAGAAGATGGCACATTACGTCCTTCAAAAAAAAACCAAACCAAACCAACAACAACAACAAAAAAACACAAAAAAAACCAAAAAATCCCAACCAACCAAACAAAAAACAGCCAATGACAACCCACTTAAAACTTCCCTAAGGACAACCACACCAACTTAGCACTACACACTACTCGTTTTTCAGGAGCCTCTGCACACCAACATTTTTTAGTAAGAATTTAAATAGACTGAGTCTTACTGAGAAGGTCCAAATTTGCTAGCCATGTATCAGACAAAATACACTCATCTGTGCTCTGGAATTAAAATTTGCATTTAAGAATCCAGGAAGTTATTCTTGATATACTAATTTACTCAAGAGTTCATAAATAAACTCTGCATTAAGGAAAAGGTCCATTCTTCCCCTTTTTCAAAAGTACTTTGCACAGACTTTATTCCATAGCTCCGTATGAGCACACCTGCCAGGCACACTGAGCTAACAATCCATAAGAACCTATGGCTCTTGCTCTGAGCCTTGGTGTCTGTAAGCCACTTTAACACACAACACGTTTACTGATCTAGGTGAAAGTGGAGGTATGCACGACAGAAAAAGAAGAATTACATCTTAAAGAGAATTTGCAATAAAGTGCTTTTAAAGATATATGGACAAAAATATCACGAAAGTGTTTTTAAGGAACAGAGCAACCATTCTCTTTTGATTTCAAGCTGCTCAAGAAAAAGGCATAAGAATTGGCTAATAAATTTATATCTAAGCATATCACAAGTGGGTTGCCATTACATAGAGCTTGACAAATACAAAGGTGACTAGATTCTGCTGAACTTTATAATGACCGAATAGTCCTAACAGCAAGTTTAAGAAAGCTTTTATAGGCAAAAGAAGAAGACAAAAATTAACCAATCTCAGTGCAAAAGTCAGACTTCTCTGGTAGCTGGATTAAGTCAAAACTTTCTCTGCAAAAGAAACACTGCCATGACTGGAACAGCTGTTTCTACATCACAGGAGGGTCAGTATTCCAAAAACCCTAAAGTACAGTATACTGAAGACAGTACACTGCTACTAACATCGTAAGACTGCGTTCCAAAACAAGCCACTCAGAAGACCATTACCCACAGATGCTGTGCTGGTTTTGGCTGGGATAGAGTTAATGTTTCTCTCAGTAGCCAGGCTGATTTGGATTTGTGCTGGAAACAATTGATAACACAGGAATGTTTTCATTATTGCCAAACAATGCTTGCGCAGTGTTAAAGACTGCTCTGCTCCCTACCCCACCCCACCAGTGGTTGTGGCTGGGGGTGCACAAGGAGGTGTGAGGGGACACAGCCAGGGCAGTGACACTAATGACTGAAGGGATATTCCATACCCAACACATGAGGCCAACACATGCTCAGTATATAAAACAGTGGGAAGAAAAAGGAGGAGGAAGACCTTTGGAGTGATGGCATTTGTATTCCTAAGTCACTGTTACACATGATGGAGCCCCAAATTCCTGGGGATGCCTGAACACCTGTCTGCCTATGGGTGGTGAATGAATTCCTGGCTTTGCTTTGCTTACATGCACAGCTTGTGCTTTACCTGTTAAACTATTTTTATCTCAACCAACAAGTTTTTTCACTTTTAACCTCCTGATTCTCTTCCCCATCCCATGAGGGGAGTGAGCAAGTGGCTGTGTGGGGCTTAGTTGCCAGCTGGGGTCAAACCATGACAGATGCCTTCTCATTTCTGTCTGCCTTCCATGAAGGCAAAAGTGGCCATGGGAATTAGTTGACACTACTAGATCTATGATGAGTAAAAAGTGAGCAGCTTGAGGAATGTGAAGTAGCCACCTCAGTCAGTTTTATTACTCTTCTGTGATTTGACTTTGCTCGGGGACTGCTGTTGCACTGATTCTGACAAGCAAAGTTACAAACTCAGCTACGATTATGATAACAGAGCTACTTACACCTTAATGCAAAGGTCTTCTCTTTCCCTTATTTCTGATGAATGGAAGCCAGTGGACAGCAAAATGACCATATATATAATCTGCTGCACCATTTAATGCACATTAAAATGCACATTAAAAGTGCTTTGAGATGTGTGTAAATAAATGCACTGGTCATTTAAGCATAAGCTTCTTTTGAGGTCATTCTGCAGACTGGCAGTTCCAAAAACATCTCCCCAAAGGTTCACCGTTTCAGATAAATTTAGGAATGAACTGTGCATAATTTCAAGCAAAAGGACTGTCAGGAATTAATAATTTAATGTTCTCATTTTCTCAGTCAGGCACATGCATTAAAGAAAAGATCTTTCTTGTCATATTCCAAAGTAGTTTAGATTTCATGAATGTAAAGGTGTTTAACATAAAAGACTGAAAATTTTAATGCAATCATTTACTGAAATGAGCACTTCACATATTTAGAACAGTCATGACAGAACTCATTTGCAAAAATATAGTATTTTTCAAGTATTTAATATGCTGCTCATAAACTAATATTATGAAAATTCAGGTTTTTGCTAGATTTGTTCTGTAAGAATGTTATTTGGTAATGTACATGCCTTTCATCTCTTACTGAATAAATACCTCCCTGTCTCCACTGGTGCAGAAACCAGACATTTTGAATTACTGTTTATAACAGTGTTTTAAGCCTGTATGAATACTATTAATAGATGATCCAGTTTTACTATTTCTCAAAATGTAATAGTTGGAATATTTTTATCTATTAAAAAGAGACTCCAAAAACCTTCCCCCTTCCCTACTAAAAAGAAATAACTTTCAGAATATAGAAGAAAACCTAACAGTGTTTTCACTCCAGTTTATTACTTGTAGCAATATTAGTATTTCCATTTAAATATATTTGCATGCAGGCACATACAGTCTTGTTTTTCAACATAATAATTTACAGTTCTTATACAGAGATTATGGATAGTCTCAACTTCAACACACCAGGTCATGGATTAGAATGTATTTCTTCCTTTCCCTTCTCATTTTAAAATATTTCTGTAATATAAGAAAGATACTTCAGCAGAGTTCCCAGTTTTAATTTATTCTAAGTATATCACCATTCATTCAACTTGTGCTACCTATCATTAAAACTTGATTAGAAGAAGTGGT
This sequence comes from Peucedramus taeniatus, assembly GCA_013400575.1. Lineage (NCBI taxonomy): Eukaryota > Metazoa > Chordata > Aves > Passeriformes > Fringillidae > Peucedramus > Peucedramus taeniatus. The sequence goes on along the minus strand of WBNO01028503.1, from coordinate 10,662 downwards.
GTGTATATGACAGAGGGAAACACAGCTGTATCATTTCCAGGGAACAGGTAAACATCAGATTAAGTTACATGGGCCTGAGTATTTTGAGAATTTTATAGCTTCAGCCATCACAGGATTACTTTGAAGCAATTAGCTTTTGAGAAACAATACTTCCATCACTTTTCTGGAGAACATATCCATAGTTAAGAATGAAATGTTAGATGTTGCAAAAACCACTGCAATGAGAGCAGATGCAAAGCAGAGTTTCCATGCTCAGTCAGAGAAGGGAATTTGAAGAGTCAATAGATGCTGTTCTTCACCCTTGCTCCTAGGTGTGGTTCCAAAACTTCTCTTCTTACAGTTTATGACAATATTACACATAATATATGACTGCTGTCTGCCACGCTGTAACAGCAGACGATGCTTCTGATTTCAGATTAGGAAGTCTTCTTTCAGTTTGATAGCAGAAACAAGAACTATTTATCAGGATATATTTAATAATATAGTCAAGAGTTCCAGTGAAATTTACCTTTACAGTTCTTTTTCTGTATAGATTTCATTAATCTCTGACATGATAATTTCCAATTCAGTGCTGCCTTCTGTTTTTCATATACATCATAGCTTTCATATACATCATCAATCCTTGGTATATTTATCTGCACCAACAGTGAGAAAGACCAGCAGAAGGGCTTCAAAGGGACAGCAGGAGAGGAAGCAGCGAAAAAGCAGATCTGGTCTGAAATTTCGCATTTCTGAAACTTTTTTTATGGACCAAACTATTTACAAGAACTTTGTTACTAAGCAGCCATGTATTTTTATATACACAATCATTTATGACAGCCATACCAAGACTTTCAATAAAGAGAATATGCATATGATTATTTTTTACACCAAATTACTAGAAAGGCAGAACTGAGAGAAATAGGTCAATATTTCCAATAAAAACCTGGGGCAAAGATTCAAATAAGGTGTGTCTGGCCAAAAATTTTGCAGAAGGGAAAAAGCATTCACAGGGAGGCAATTTCTATATAATATTTCTGAAAATAAAATGTGGAAAGCTAGAAAGCTAGTAATGCCTCAAGTGGTTGTAAATGTTTTCCTTTTGGGTAGATTATATTGCCTACCTAAGCATAATCTGAACACTGCAGCAATACTATAAATGTTAACATATTTACAAGCTCAAGAAGTGGGGCCATGCAAACCTCATGAGGCTCAACCAGGCCAAGTGCAAGGTCCTGCACCATGTCAGGGCAATCCACACTATAAATACAGGCCTGAGGATGAATGGACTGAGAACAGCCCTGCAGAGCAGGACTTATGGATCCTGGAGGATGAAAATCTGGACATGAGCAGGCAATGTGTGCTTGCAGCCCAGAAACTCAACTGTATTCTGGGCTGCGTCCAAAGTGGCATGGCTAGCAGGTCGAGGGAAGGGATTCTACTTCTCTACTCCACTCTGGTGAGATCCCCTCTGGAGTGCTGCTTCCAGCTCAGGGGTCCCCAGCACAGGAAAGACACAGACCTGTTGCAGCAGGTCCAGAGAAATGCCATGAAGGTGATCAGAGAGATTTCTCCTATAAGGAAAGTCTGAGATAGTTGGAGCTGCTCAGCCTGGAGAAGAGAAGGCTCCAGGGAGACCTTATTGTGGCCTTTCAGTACCTAAAGACTTACAGGAAAGATGGGGACAGACTTTTTATCAGGGTCTGTAGTGATACAACAAGGGGTTATGGTTCTGAACAGGATACATTCAGACTAGATATAAGAAAAAAAATTTTCACAGTGAGGATCGTGAAAGGTTGCCCTGAGAGGTGGTAGCTGCCCCTTCCCTGCAAACTTTCAAGGCGGGGTTGGATGGGGCTCTGAATAACCTGATCTAGTTGAAGATGTCCCTACTTATGGCAGGGGGATTGGACTATATGATCTTTAAAGGTCCCTTTCAAACCAAACTCTTCTAGGATTCTAGGAGTCTATGATCTATATGTGCATATATGATATTTATGTACTTACAAATATATCTTTACTATTTCTTAAATGCAACGTTCCGACTTAGGACCAACCATTCTGCTTTGGTACTTACCCAACAGTCCTGACAAAAGTACATTTCTCAGTTATGCAACATTTAGCTACATTTCATATCATGATTAACCTCTCAAACTTCAGAGAACTCTTTCAGAGAATACTTCCCATGTAGAAGCAGATAAGCAGCTTTTAGCATATCATATTTTACCTCCAACCATGCCAGATGAAGGCCCCACACATCAAATTCAGTAAATACCATAATAAATCTGCTTTCTTCTAGTTATTCATTGTAACTACAGTGGTTAATCCAGAATATGAAATTGTTTGTTTTTGAAGGGCACATCTAAACATGGCAAACGATGCAGAATATGTAAAATGTACTTATCCTCTTTCTGGCAATTCTGTAAGGTAATATAACTTAAAACCACTATTTTTTCCTTTTTTTCCTCTCTATGTCAAAGTAATTTCTAAGTGGCATACCTTGCCAAACACAATGATCACAAACTACCTGTGTAACATTCCAATATTCCATGGACATTTGTACATAGCTATCATACCATTTTTTACAAAATATTAAGAAATCATTTTACATTGACCTGGCATAAGTGGAGACATCTACCTTATAACTGAAAAAAACCAAAAAAAGGGCACAGAGCCCAAGGTTAACACTAGAGAGATGAAAATACAGCACCACCAATCATTTAAGTGCTGAAGAACTGTGGTTTACACATTGTGAGTTTCAAACCAAAGACTGTTTCCTACAATTATCCTATTAAAAATTCATTTTATAACATCCTGTATTATTGATTTTAGTGTCAATCTTAGGTCTCCACATTTTCAACAGGGCATTCTTCCAGTAAGAGCCAAATAATAGTAGGGATGACTAAAAAAGCAGCTTCAGGCTTGGCTTACAGAAAGAGGCTGTTATTTCCCACTGCTTGGGAAGAGAGGGAAGGAATTTGGGGTTGCACAGCGAGAACACTAACACTACTCCATGCAGAGAGCCTAACAATATTTATCTTGTACATGTCCATTTCCCCACCTCTCTGTATGAGGAGTTCTGAACTAAAATCTATTCTGAGTCAGAAAGCCAAAATCCATGAATTTTGTTGCATCATCAAAAAGTGAGTATCTAAACAGCATCTCAATAACTACCCCCTGATGAGGAAATCAAGGGAACCACACAGATCTATTTAAAAGGGCTCAGAACAAACACAAATGTGAATAGTACAGTTACTGAGGATATTATGCCTCTGCTCCCGTTACAAGATTTAAAGGTACAATTTGCCAAGGCATATTTTCTTGAAAATTTTGTAATTTGTAAAAAAAAGTGAGAGTTTCCTTTTAGAAAATTTCTCAGCTACAAGTTTCATAGGATAAGTCCTATCTAAGGAAGTTTACCTTCTGATGAGGTCACTACTGCAAAACCAACTGAGACAAAAAGAACAATGACCCAGAGACTAACACCATACCCAAAGCTAGCAGCGAGGGTTACTCAAGAAAATACTTTGCAAAGAAGCTGGGCTGTTCTGAAAGCCAAAATTATTCTAGCATGAATTCTGATCCATTAAAATTACTTAACCTGCTATCACAAGTGATTTTGAGCTGTCCTACTAAAAGCTAGTACTATTCTTCACTTGCAGAAATGAAGTCCTAAGAGAATGAATCCTCATTAGAAAAATGTCTGCTCAGTAAGAAGAATGAGCTAAGCAGTCATACCCATTTTAATATTATTTGATATGACATATCAAACATTTTAATCAGCAGCGCATCACTGCAGCAAAAAAGGTGAGTGAAATTCTGGGATGTATCCACAGAGGTGTTACTTGCTGAGGCAAAGATGTGATCATCCCACTCAGCTCAGCACTTCCCAGGCTTCACCTGGAGTCTGTGTCCAGTTCTGGCTCCCACAATTCAAGACAGACACAGATTGAAGAGGGTCCAAAGGAGAGGCATGAAGATGGGCAAAGGGCTGCAGGACCTGCTCTATGAGGAAGGACTGCAGGAGGTCAGTCTTTTCTCCCTGGAGAAGGGAAGGCTCAGGAAGACTCTCATCCCAGCATGCCAGTACTTACAGGGCAGCTATGAAGAGGATGCAGCCTCTCTCTTCACAACACACGGAACCACACAGGGAAGACAGAAGGCAACAGGTGCAAGTTTGTCAAAGAAAGAAATTTTTTACCATGATATCAATTACTAGAACAACTCCACAGATATGGCAGAGTTCCCATCACTGGAGGTTTGCAGGCTGTGCCCACACAGGATGCTAGATTATCTCTACATTTCCCTTCCCATGGACTCCTTGGACCAGAAGGTCATTTGAGGTCCCTTCCAACCTGGACTACTCTATAGTTCTATGATATACTGGGTTGATGTGACCTCTCTTTTAATACTATCTGAAGTCTTCTATTGTAGGTGCTAATTAAAAGACAACTCTTCAAATGAAATATGCAGCTCTGCTCTCATTAACAAATACCTCATTTGCAGCTCAGTGGATTCCAAGTGCTACTGGCTTATTACACTACTTTTCAATTTGTTATTTAAAAGATCTTTAAGCATTCCCTCCTCTAAAATTATGGGGTTTTAACATACATATTATAAACTTTGCCCTTTTTATATCTCACTGAAGAAGCAGAGCTGTTGAACACCAATTATAATACTATTTTCATTGCACATTACATCTCAAGTTAGCCAATATAATCTGAGTTCATTATTGTATCATAAAACAGTGTTACCAAGACACTTTTCAAATCATGACCAACAGAATACAGAAGCCTAGCAATCTCAAAACCACATATTGATTAAATTTTAGCTTTTAATTAGGTTGTTGGTCTGTTAAAGGAATTTAAAGGAGAATCAGATTTCCATCAGGTCTAAATTACTTTTTTTTTTTAATAGGCTCATTCTACACTTGTTCTATGGTATTAATTAAGATTTGCACGCCTATAGTGGCAATTACTTGGAATGAGATATGGACAACATGCACATACCGCATGCAAAAATTGTACTTTACAGTTGGCTCAACATCAGAGAGAAAAAACCATGCATTTTGTATGAGAATGTGAATTTTAAAACAGAGAAAATATTCACTGTTTTGTCACATTATTCATACCTTGAAACAAAAAAATTAAAAAAAACCAAAACACTTTTCTACAAAGTGAAGATTTTAGAATTACATTTAAGAGACTTTTTAGCATCCTCCAATAAAACGCAGAAATCATGTAGAAAATTAAGAGTAACCATTACATGGGTAGAAAGTGAATACTCTTAATATCCATTCACAACTTGCAGAAGATTTTCCTAACACTGAATTTCAAAAGGAAATAAAAATAATGTAATATTTTATTCTTCCATTTACATTTAAGGATTCCATCAAATGGAAAAAAACACATTTAGAGCAATACTAGATAAATGAAAGACTTATTTTATCAGAATGACCTATACACAACAGTAAAGGCAGAGAGTGTCAATTAAATTATTTTACTAGAAACTATTTTATTTACAGGACAAACCCATAGTTACCTGGCAGTCAGAAAATAAAAAGGTGGATTAGATAAAAGTGAATGATAGTTGCAGTCAGTACAGAACACTGAAATGCCCGCTATATTAAGTTTTACAAGGTATCAGTCAGCTGCAGTCTGACAGTTCACCGTTCTTTTAACTGATATAGGAAATGTATGATATAATGTATTTTACAGATATATAATATGTTTTACAGATACATAATTCAGATGACATCAGCATTTTCATTAAAAAGTACACCTGTACCATAAACAATGAAATACTACAATCCACAAGGCCTTTGAAGATCACTTTGATAACTTCCCCTTCCCACAGGATCTCATTACTCTCCCTAGAAAAACTTAAGTACTGATATACCCACATCACAATGGCATTTTCCATTATAGTTTTAAATTCATGTATGCATTCTTTAGGTTTTCAAATTAATCTTTTAGTAACCACAGAAAAAATAAAAGTATATATATCAAAATATAAAATTACATATCTATGTTTGATTTAAAACCAAGTAATTATGTATTGCTTACCAAGTCCTAAAAGGTCAATAGTGGGTTCTGATGACTTTTTTGGACTTGCTTTAGCTTCTGATTGCTGATCCTCTTTCTTCTGTGGCTTGTAGGGGAAAAGAATAAACACAAGTAACATGTCTGAAAAGATTCACTGCTTAAAAAAAAAATAATTAAAGATGCTGCTTCAGTATCAGAAGTGAAAGTTCTTTTCCATATTTGTTTATCATAATGAATTGGATTTGTAATGAAGTATGTGGCAGTTGTGGTCAAAAGGGACATGGCACATGATTGCAAAAAATTATTGTTGTACTTTCACTGCTATGTACTAATTTTTTTAATAAATCTAAGTTTGAGGATAGCTTAAAATAAACTGAAGTCTTAAAGTGACTGCATGTCATGCAATAGGCAGAAAGCTGTCTATAATTTATCAACTCATTTCAGCAACCAAACTATATGGTTCTGTAGCATAAAGAGTAAAAAAAAGTTTTTAAAAGCTTAAATTTACAAACTAGAAGCATACTAATAACATAAATTCACCTTTCTGCAAAGAAAATCTGCAGAACATGCAGAATTTAGAGATGCTGAGCATCGATGCACACAACCTGAGTTCATAACCTTTTCCTTTATAAACGTGAATGCTACTAACAGCATTCTTCTCCTTCTGAAAAGGGAATTTCTAGTCTTCTCTTGCCCAGAGACTTCAAAATGTATGATGGTACTGATATGAAATTTGATTACGAAAATTACTTCATAAATCTGTTTATAGTTCTTCTCACACCAGTATCAGGCTGATCCCCTGAATCCATCAAAACATCAATTTCTAAAATGAAGACGAACTGGTTAATAGTAGTGACATGACAAATGCATTTCTTCATGTGCATTTAATGTGCCTTTACTCCCTACTTATCACAAAAACCTGAAGTGGACTGGTTGATCAATGAGTACAGCCTTCAACTAGAAGAGATTACCCAATAACAGTGGCAGGACATTGCCAGGCTGGGCACTGGGCAGACACCAACAGAACCTGCTTCACTCACACCTTTATCACATATATAACATGGCCTTCACAGGGTCACTGAACCTCCTGATACTGGAGAAGTCATTGAATCTTAGTACTTAGCATTAGGGGAGCTTTAAAATTCAACACAATCGTATAAAGATCTGTTTTAGGTAATCCTTTACTTTCTTCCTCTCCTGCCAAAGGGGGATAAAGAGTAAGGACCTTGGTGTTTGTGAAGAGCAGTGAGGAAACTCAAGAGTATTCAAAGGCAGCCCAAGTGAACAGAAGCCTGTTACACTACAGACACTCCTCTTGCATGAGCAAATCCCCACTGAAAACCTTCAGCAAAGAGCCCCAATTAACCCGACTCCATTCCTGCAGCTACCGCAAACAGGTATCATCACACATAATCTGACCCTTGCTAATCTCTCAGAGAAATACCTGCTCCCTCTTGCCAAGAATCCTTAGCTTGACTTTATGTACCTTGCTTGAGATCCAGCTGTTTGGGAAATAGCCTGATGAAAAACCAGTCCATGAATTCCCTGATTCTATACTGTATTATAACTTTCAACATTGTGTTTACAATCTGGAGCATAGCACACTGATTTCAAACACTCAAAAAAAGTTATAGCTTTTGAAAGTAAACCATGACAGCATATCAAGAATTTTTTAAGAGTGACAATTCAAAACAAAATTTTCTACAACTGACCATATCTCAGTAAATATGCCATAAACCAACAAAATTATGATTTTAAACACTTATCAGAATTAACAGTGAGTATTTCAGAACAGAATGTACCATAAAACCTTGAACATTTGAGTTTTCTCCATCTCTGAAACACTATGAAGAAACACTATAGGTCACAGAAGTTGTAAAAAAGCATTTCTGACATGCTCGTTTATTGCATGAAACTGGCTTTTTTCCTTTTGCTTAAACAGCTTAAAAATTCTGAATATAGAATAATTTCTTCCAACTGAAAATACAAACCATTAGAATTACATTAAATGTGCAAATTTTCATTACACTGTAATTGATTTCTGATAACTACCTAAAACCACAAGTTTTGAAATAATTTAAAGCTTGACAGGTTAGTTTTGAATGCAAACTTCTCACAGAAGTCAAACACTTCTGCATACATTAATAAAAACTAAAGAGAAAGAGTTCAATAGCACTTTCTTTTATTTGGTACTTATTACTGTGGCAAATTAATCTCATTATCTAAACTGAAAATTTAAAAATATGGGAGGAATAATCTACTTAGGTCCTCTGCTTTGTCAAATAAACATTTTCAATATATATTAAATGCATATTTCTGTTTCTTCACTCTCTAAATAAGAAAGGCAATGAAGATACAAGGTACAAAAATATGAATTTCTATAAAAATATGATCTCTTAAGATGTCCTTTTCCAATATCGTAACTATTATTTTTTGATCAAATGGTTCTGTCCCATTTTGTTCCCCTTGACAGTATGTAAACTACTAGATCTTAAGGTTAATTAGTTAATTACTTTAAGAAAAGCTGCAAAAATTATTTTCAAGGTCACTAGTATATCAAATATTTCTAGCCATGAATACTGCATTTGTTTCCTTGGTGAAGATTTTCTCTTTTTAGCACTGTTAAACATCTTTGCAGCTACACAGTTTTCACCAACATTCTAACCTTCAGTCTGAAAAATGAAAAAACACATTAGTCACCTAACATTTACCAATAATTCATCTGTATAACAGCAGACACACAAAGCAATAATCAGCAGCTATCTGGAACAAAAGATCTTCCTCTTTAATTATACCTACAAAATTATTTTGTAAACGTTCCCCCATTCTCTCACCATAACAAGCACCATTTCCTGGAATTTCCTATCCTCCTGTCTGAGATTTCAATCAATTCTGTAATTTGGTATGCCTTTATTTCTGTTTAAGATGCTTCATGGCACATAGGAGGGCTCCTGTGCAAATTCAGAAGACAATTGCTTGGTGCTTAAGGTCTGCCATGATTCACAGAATAGAGACTTCTCTAAAGTCACCTACACTCAGGCATAAATTAGGTAAGGCTGGCACCAGTGGCATGAGTTAGAACAAGAGCCTTGCACACACACAATTACTCTTAAGAATACCTAAATGACCCTCACTACCATGCTGCTTCTTGAGAGTCTTGTTCTCTGTTCAGTCCCATGGATTCTGCACTGTGGTCCACCTGAAGCAGATATAACAAAAAGCAATGGCTTACTTCAGTGTTCTGTAGCAGAGATCATGCCGTATTTCTGGGTTGAGGAGAGAACATCAAGAGGTCTCTTCCAGCCCATATAATTCTGGCATAAACAAGGTATTGAAACTTTTGGACAAAAAGGAAGCCACACTTGAGTCACTAGAAAATTTTACTTCAAATCATAAAGAGAAATGTGATGTTTAATTTCTTTTTAGCAGTTTTGCCCCAATAGGACTCATTCATGACTAAGCTTTATGTAGAGAGTGGCCATTCAAGATGTTAAGTACTGCACTCAGTGAGCACAGAAGTGTGCAACAGGAAAAAAACCTGCATTGCAAGGCACTGACATTTCTTAAACTTACTGTTTAATTTAGTGTTGTGTTCCATCTACAAAATACCACATTTTGCAGAGATGCAAGGTAGCATGACAAATGCTTGGGAGTCTTGCTGCACTAAGACTCATTTCAGTTTCTATTACTAGTCTCCTTGAATCCCACAGCAATTATTTTTAAATATTGACACCAGTACTAGATAACCTATTCCTTGTTATGCCCTTTGGAATAAGACTGCATTAAAAATAGGAGACTAAGCAGCATTAAGTAAACTAAAAATAGCATTAAGATTCTGATATGAAAGAGGCAAGTAGAAGGAACAGGTACACAATTTTGTGCATCTATTTTCAAGCGGAGCCTTCAAGGTTACTGGGGCTACTATTTTTTTATGACATTCAAGATTGACTTAGTAATATATGTGGGTTTAGTGAACTAAGTACATGGTTATAGCAATTTCTAGATATATTTACTTCAGGTCATGTATTAACAGCTTCTCATTCAAAATCATTTTTATGCTGCTGGTACATTCTTCTGAAATACTGTCCTTGCAAACAGCAGAACATCAATACATCTTTGATATGCAGGTCTTACATGGCCATTTTTCACAGTTGTCACTAATGGCCACTACATTATCCTTCAGGGTTCTTCTCATGTTGGAGACCTACTGAAAGCAAGCAATGTTCATTGCCTTCAATTATTCTGAGATTATTGAAAACAGTTTGTTTGCAAATATCACTGAAAGAAACTGAAGCCAGAACAAGCTTCCAGGGAGTCAATTCTTTTACATCCTCCACATGGATCAGCTTATTTTCTAGCACGACTTGGAATTTTTTACCTAAAAATCTTGAGTCCTTGTTATGAAAAGAGCCACAAAACCTAATTTAAATTACCCTTCATTCAGCAGGTATTAGATATTTTGGCCAAATTAAGGAGGCAAATAAAGAATTAACCTTGCAACCTCTTACAAGTATTTTCACCTATAAAACATATTTTCAGGAGCAGGGACACACTCATTACTCAGATCCAGTATGGACACTATAAATTGTTGCAATCCTGGAGATGACAAGTAACTGGGTGTCATGGGCTGCAGAGCAAG